>VNWY01000316.1:0-54042 GCA_009869845.1 Pseudachorutes palmiensis
TACAATCCTCCACAAGCCCCACAGGCTCCATCTCAAGGGTACAATCCTCCACAAGCCCCACAGGCTCCAGCTCAACCATCTCAAGGGTACAATCCTCCACAAGCCCCACAAGCTCCAGCTCAACCATCTCAAGGGTACAATCCTCTACAAGCCCCACAGGCTCCAGCTCAAGGGTACAACGCTCCACAGGCCCCACCTCAAGGATATCAAAGTGGACAACCTGAAGGGTACCAAACACCAGCTACAGGATATAACGAACCACCTCAGGTTCCTCAAGGCTACGGACAACAACTACCTCCTCAAGGATACGTCCCTGCCCAAGGAAATCTCGGACCCCCTCAAGGCTACAATGCTCCACCTCAAGGGTACAGACGCCCTACTCGATCTTACATCCTTCCACCACAACCACGGTGGTATTACTACTACGTATGGTAACTGAACTCTCTCGAAAGACAGATTCATAACCTTTAGCTGTAGAAAATAAACGACATTCAACTTTAATTCTACAATTGACTAAGACAAGTATAATATACATAGGTTAGGTGGTGCTATGTTCTGAATAGTTGCAATGAGGGGTGACGAGGGGATGTTGTTTTAAGAAAAAGCGACATAGTCGTATGCCGGTGGTTTAGAGTCCTTTGGTGGAGTCACTCCAGTCGTAATAGAAGGGGTTGAGAACTTCACTTTCTTCAATCCTGTTTGTAAAAATTATTTTAGTTCTAATGAATCCAGACTTATTCTCTAAAGTTAAGAGGCACCGGTAACCTTTGAGAGGAATCATGTTCGCATCCGCCTCAGGCGTTTGGGGTTGGGCTGTGGTGCCAGTGGGAGGAAACCGAAGGGACCCCGTGTTGAAAGCAGTAGGTGCCATTTCTGCAAAGACAAAAAATCATAATTTTTGAATTGTAAATTGTTCATTTGGGATTTGGATATTCGTATTTATATTTATACGTTGGTACGTGACCGTGGCTTCACCCCGACATCCTTCACAGCAGAAATGCTTGCAGCAGTAGAAGCAACAAATGGCCACGAGAAAAACTGCCAGACAGGAAATGACGTAGACTGCGATTTCAACACTCGTCGCAGTGGTGGAGGTGACACGAACGGAACTTCTGGTACCATCGCTACCGTCATTCAACTTGGTCTGAGAACTGCGGCCATCGTTAGAGACAGAAACTTCCACATTCCCATTCCGAACACCAACATCAAGCCTGTAAAATTCAAAAACGCTTAAACTACAATTTGGAAGGTCACTTGGCATAAATTACCTTGGTTTCGCAAGAGCACCCTCGGCGATGAAGACCAAAAGGAACACGAAAGTGAAGCACAGTTTCCAATTGTCCATATTTTATTTCTTGTGTCAGTGGCTAGGATTATTAACAAAAGCTAGCTGCACAACTAAAGTAAAATAAAGTGGGTGGATACTCAATGAATGGACGTTAAACTAAAGACAAGTTTCCGGTCTTCTAACCTGAGATAGTGGACCTTAATTCATTTAGACCAGATTAACCCTGTAACACGGGGTCGTTAGCTTTTGAAATTGAAATGGGATTCAGTCTATAGCTACAGAGGCATGAAACTAGAAGATTAAAGACAAAAAAGAGATTGGGAAGATACCGAGAGACAATCACAAAAACTATAAACATGGAACAACGTTAATTTGAAGGTGAAGCTAATTTCTGGTCGGCATTTTAGTTAGTGACGGCGTGGACGATATTCCGAGGCGACGAGGGCGACAGTGGCCGGCTGGTACACTGCACATAAATCAAAACGGATTTCAACGATTTACATGCTTCCATTCAATTCAGTTTTTACCTGGTTTTGCAGAGCCATCTCCATGGTCGTAAGGATATTCGTCCTCCACGTAGTTACCCGGGTACCTCTGTCCTTGCTTCCCGAGCTGTCCCTGGGATCCTGGTTGAATTTGAAATTCGTTGTTCATCTGAGCCCGATTCCCTTGAACTGGGTATTGACCTGGGCCCTGTGGACGGGGATTCGGGGTCGTCGATTTCTTCCCAAACCCGAAACAGTTCAAGAAACGGTTTCCACCGGAAGACATGTTCCTGAAATGTTCAATCGTTTAAGTTTTGAAGTTGGAAAATGAATACCACCGAATTACCGTTCGTGGTACTCTCCTGAGCTTCTTGTGTCGTGTAGAAAGGCCAAAGGGTCAGAGGTCACGAGTGAAATTAACAAACAAAATAAAACAACGAAACTTCTGTTTTTTTGCTTCCCTGCAGTTTTCCTTTGTTCTTTTTGGCGTCTTTAGAATTCGAAGTTTCCGCGACCGGCAAAATTGTATGGCAAAAGACAGCAAAAATCGTTTGGAAATGACCTTCGTCCAGATTTTCCAGAAAGTGGTTGACCTTTTCTCCAGACCGAGTTCTGGAAATGACTTGAATGAAGGAAAATGAAAGGAATTATTGTGTAAAGGAAGCTCTAGATTTTTATTGACAATCTAAAATGGTCAGTACAGACTCAAGATTATTAATTAATCCAATCGTAAACTGCGGATAAGAAAATTGATAAATGCTGGATTTACATTAAACTGCAAAACTGAAATTAAGCGACGCCTATTATGAACAGGATGGATGGCTTGGATTTAGACTAAATGCAATTTGGAGAATTGATGTTTCCTCGGATTTGTGTGGGACTCGGCTGCCAGACGGGAAGTGCTACTAGTTCAGAGGTCAAGCATTAGTTCGGCGATTCTGAGTTCTGGGTTTTTCTCCAGTGCTTTCAAATAATGATAATTCCCAACATCTTGAATACCTTTGGGAGCTCGGTGATGGATTGGATAGCCAAGAGAGCCGAGTGGGCTGGTCAGAGGAGCCTCTGTTGGATGAAGTGATGGTTCCGCGACGTTGTTCGAATGTGGTATAGACGTACGACTAGTAGCTATACAAACACAGAAATCAATTCAAAATTGAATTTTAGAAGTTCTACTCTACGTACATGGTTACCTCTGTGCAAGGCTTTGCGACACATGCATCCTTGGACGTGGCAGTAGACTCCGATGACACAAAAGAAGCAGATGATCGCAGCCGAAATCCCTACAGCTGCCATCCACCGCGCAACTTGGGTGCCCATACGATCCTTCGGTGGCTGAAAATCCTCAGGGTCTGTGCAAACCAGAGTTTTATTTCGATATTTCACAAGCGTTGCGCCAGTGCCAGGGTCTGACATAAGAACGATAAAAGCGTCCGCACCATTACTTCGGCCTGCAGTATCAGCATTATTCCCAGCGCAGTCAGGAATCGTCTCTTTAAGTTTTTCACTGAAAATCAAAATGGATCCCTAAATTCCAAAAAAAAATTCAAACGCATCAAAGCAGTTATCGTGAATTTACCCTAAAGTTGATGTCGTGTCGATGTCCATCGGTTCGGACCGACCGGGATTCGGTTGTTCCATGGTGGAGACAGGTTTGGCTTCTACCATTGCCGGAAGTGGGATGATTCCTGACTTGAGGAGGATTGCGATGATGACCAGTTGAATACTTGGACGGAGGAGTGTGATTGCCATGATGAGGGTGTCAAAGGTCACCTTTTAGAAGAAGAATCGATGGATGTTGACCATCATGATGAATCCAGTCCAGGTAGTGTGGCCCAATCGCAGAGTGACTAAAATGAAAATGAAGAGGTGGTCCATTGCCCCCTCTCAACTAAAGCGACTGAGACGCGACAGAAAGGAGACAAAGGACGCCCGGAGGCATTGGGCTTTCGGCCGCTGATTTTTTTGTATTCTGTTGATCATGCTCAGTTTGAAGTCCAGCTGAACTCGTCCTGAGGTCATCAAACTCTAGTTAAAAGCGATTAATTAAGACTATTGTTTCACGATTTTCGTCCTGGATGCTGGAGTCCATATATGCAGTGCTCTTGTCATTCATCAGAGGATTAAAATTGGTAAGGAAATTGATAAATCATGGAAATCCTAATCAAATGAAGATTAATTTCATTTTCATACTTTTGCAGGATCTTTTCCCAGTTGATTTTGCTGGAACTGTCTCTCTGGAAAAGTAAAAGTTACTGCATATGACCGAAGTTATTAGGATTAACGATTGACCACCAGAATTCTGTGGTATTTTGCAAGCATGTCCATATCGTCATCCATTTTATCTTTAGAATGTCGGTTTTTATCTCCTTCTGTCGTTTGGTTTCATTCCATAGAGCAATTATCCAGATCCAGCCCAGAAGGCTGCGCAAGCTGGAAGATTTTTAAGCCTTACCCATTGGCAACCTGTTACTGCTGGCTGTAAATGGTACGGCTTGGATTTAGAACCATATGGATGATTGAGATGAATACCCAATATCCCTCGTCCCCCTGCCTCCATACCTTCGAATACGCTCTACTCTTACTCACAAAGCAAAGTCATTATCATCCTCCCTCTAAACTGTCCTTTTGTTAATTTTAATGTATCATTATCCTCCTGAATTCACTCAGTAGGGAGTGGCTCATGCGAAAGAGTCACTATCCATTGATTTACCTTTAATTTCTGTTTAGTTTTTTGATTTTTTTTTAAACTTATTTTGGTAATAGAGGAAGGGAACCAACAGCTGTTGCTCAATTGAATCCATTTAGATCAGGATGGGGAAAACAGCTGGGTCACTCTTCCAAAGTGAAGAGATGACCCTGTGTCAACTCTTCCTACAGTCGGAAGCATCATATGCCTGTGTATCAGAACTTGGCGAACTTGGACTAGCTCAATTCAACGATGTAAGGAACTTTGTTAAGGAAATTCTGATATTTGGTACTAATTTCCTATTTTGATGCTTCAGCTCAATCCGGACGTGAATGCATTCCAACGGAAGTTTGTCAATGAAGTCCGTCGCTGTGATGAAATGGAGCGGAAGCTGCGCTACTTGGAGAAGGAAATTAAAAAAGATAGACTAATTAACATTTTGGACACTGGAGAGAATCCTGATGCACCTCAGCCACGAGAAATGATTGACCTGGAAGTAAGTACTGGAGAATTACTAAGTTAAAATTGGTCTTTAGTTCCCCTGGCTGCAAAAGGTCACATTGCAAATCCAGGTTTAAAAGGACCAGAAAGAAGACATTGAGTTAATTCATGCGTCACGATTCATGTGAATGGGCGTTTTTGCGGACTCAGACACTACCGACAATTTGGAAACTGAACTGGTTGTAATAGATAAACAAATTCTTTTCTGAAAACTTTCAGGCCAACTTTGAGAAGCTGGAGAATGAGCTTCGTGAAGTGAACCAGAACGCTGATGCTCTGAAACGAAACTACCTGGATTTATCTGAGCTTCGTGAGATCCTTCGAAAGACCCAAGTTTTCTTCGACGAGGTTAGGGTGAAGGGTCATTGGCTTTAACCTGTGAATGTTAGCTTTGAATCGCTTCACTGTCCTATGCATGTAGATGTTGCCCTAAATCCATGGTGGTGGCATTGTCTTGTGTGCATGGTCGTAAATTAGCAGATAATCAATGCTCACTCCCTCAACTTCCATTGGTTTCAAAAGGCAGAATTTGGCTGGGTCTCACAGATGGGAGGAGGAGGGACGACCCCGACGTCGCCAGAAGACGAAGAAAAGATCCGACTGCTGAGCGATGACGGACTGAGACGGCGTGCGAGTCTTGCGGGCAGCGGGGCGAAGCTGGGGTTAGTAATTAAATATTGTCTTGTCTTTTATTTAACAAGTTTTAGTTTGAGTTCAGAACCAAGGGTTAGAATGGGCGGTGGTGGTGATTTTGGTTGAGGGTCATTTCTTGTCCTTAGTCTTGTCCACCAATACAAAATTGGACGCTCGCTCGTGCCATGTCCTTTTTGCAATTATTTTTGCTCGCATGTTCTTCCCATTTTGATGAGGTTTTGTAACTCTTCGTGTGTTGAAGCGCGAAGAGGCGGCGACAGGGGCTGACGTTTCTGCAGCGCGCGGGTTAGCAGACGAGCCATTTTCGGGTAGAATTGCTCCAGGCCAAGCACCCGCTCAACTTGGGTAAAATCAAGTCACAATTTTTGTTATTTTTTAAGGATTAGTTTTTTTTTAGTGATCTTTCTTGAGGTTAATTTAAGGATTAGTTTTTTAGTTATCAAAATTCTTAAGCCAAGTTTTTTCCATTGGTGGTGGGCAAGGCCATTCCAGATTTCAGTTTTAAATTTCAATATGTCCAGCACGTTAATTCCGTATCTGATTTTGATTCAGTTTTGTGGCTGGCGTAATTCTGCGTGAGCGACTACCTGCATTTGAGCGTCTCCTTTGGCGTGCATGTCGTGGAAACGTGTTTCTACGTCAGGCTGACATTGACAAACCACTCGAGGACCCTTCAACGGTAACTATCTCATAAGAGTTATCCTAATTAAAAATGTAATTGAATTGGATTGATTTCCAGGGAGATCAAGTCTACAAAACCGTATTCATAATCTTCTTCCAAGGAGATCAACTCAAGACCCGAGTCAAGAAAATCTGCGAAGGATTTCGTGCTACTTTGTATCCATGTCCGGAAACGGCTGCGGAAAGAAGGGAAATGGCTTTAGGAGTCATGACCCGCATTGAGGATTTGACGACTGTGAGCTGGAAAAGCAGCACATTTATAAAGCTAAGACCAAATTTTTATTTTCTGTTTGTCCTAGGTCTTGTCCCAAACTACCGATCATCGTCACCGGGTCCTTCTCTCGGCTGCGAAAACAATCAAGACTTGGTTTATCAAAGTCCGGAAAATCAAGGCCATTTACCACACGCTCAATCTGTTCAACTTGGACGTGACGCAGAAGTGCTTGATTGCCGAGTGTTGGATCCCTGTGGCAGACTTGGAGCAAATTCACGCCGCCTTGAGACGCGGAACGGTAGTGACAGCAATAAAATTCACCTTTTCTACATTACTTTTCAACACTAAATTTTAATTTTGTTCCAATCGGCGGCAGGAACGTTCTGGTTCTTCGGTGCCTCCGATTTTGAACCGAATGGAAACAACAGAGGACCCACCGACATTCAATCGCCTCAACAAATTCACCCGTGGATTCCAGAACTTAATTGATTCTTATGGGATTGCTTCATACCGAGAAGTCAACCCAGCTCCTTACGCTATCATTACATTCCCTTTCCTCTTTGCTGTCATGTTCGGAGATGCAGGCCATGCAATCATCATGATTCTCTTTGGGGGATGGATGATTCTGTCGGAAAAGAAATTCGAAGGCAAGAAGGGCAGCGAGGTAAACTAAACATTTTTAACTTTGGAACACGAGAATTTGACACTTTTCGTCCTTTTAGATCTGGAACATTTTCTTCGGTGGTCGTTACATTGTTTTCCTCATGGGGATCTTTTCCTTGTACACTGGCATCATTTACAATGACGTTTTCAGCAAGAGTATGAACATCTTCGGATCTAACTGGGGAATAAACAAGTCACGGATTCATTTGGAAGAGTTGCTACACTCCAAGGACCACTTGATGCTTGACCCTCGTGACTGCTACATTCAACGGCCCTACCCTATTGGTATTGATCCGATTTGGCAGGTGAGCGAGGCGACAGAGTGTACCAACTTGTAAATTCTAGTGCTAAAATGATTGGAAATATTTTGCAGTTGGCAGAGAACAAGATTGCCTTTTTGAATGCCTACAAAATGAAGATTTCGATCATCATTGGGGTGATGCATATGCTGTTTGGAGTTTCTCTTTCAATTTGGAATCATCTCTACTTCCGACGGATGATCAACATCTTTTGTGAATTTATTCCTCAAGTTATCTTCCTCCTCAGTCTCTTCTTCTACCTTTGTATCCTTGTTTTCCACAAGTGGGTTTGGTTCGGACCTCTTGGAGGAGATGAGAGTGGACCATACTGTGCACCTTCGATTCTCATTGCATTCATCAACATGGTGCTCTTCAAGAAACCAGATCCACCACCGCTAACTGCCACCGGGCGTTGCACAACAAACCTCCTCTACCCTGGTCAAATAGGAGTCCAGCAAACACTCGTGGTGATCGCATTGATCTGTGTACCTTGGATGCTCTTCATTAAACCATTCATACTTCGCAGTCAGGCTAAGAAGGTACAGGCTCAACTTTAAAACACAATTCAAGCAAATCGACTGTAAAAATCTTTCTAATTTTAGCGGGCTCAGCTCGCCCATGGTTTCTCCGGGACGGTTGTGGTTGGACGAAACGAAGAAACTGAATTGGCTTCTAATGGCTCCTCACCTCACGGAGCTCCAAGTGGAGGTGGACACGGAGACCACGGACACGGAGAAGAATTCGAGTTTAGCGAAATCATGATCCACCAAGGGATCCACACGATCGAGTACGTTCTCGGCTCTGTGTCGCACACGGCGTCTTACCTTCGTCTCTGGGCCTTGTCACTGGCACATGCACAGTTGTCTGATGTCCTCTGGCAAATGGTGATGCGGATTGGATTCGGATCTACATCTGCAGGGTTCGGGGCTATTCTGCTCTATGTCATCTTCGCATTTTGGGCGATGCTTACCGTTAGCATTTTGGTTCTTATGGAAGGCCTCAGCGCATTTCTACATACACTACGTCTCCATTGGTAAATCAAATTTAGCGTTTAAACTCACCTCGCAAGGCACTAATCCTTTGACGTTTTACAGGGTCGAGTTCATGTCAAAGTTTTACACGGGACAGGGCTATCCCTTTGCTCCGTTTAGCTTCAAGGACATGCTAGCCGCTGCAGAAGGGACAGAGGAATAAAGACTCCTCCCACTTTAATGAACCAATGGGGTCATTCCATTCAGTAGATTCAGTTGTTTAGTTTATGAAATGTTTAATCAATTAGTAATTGTGACCTTCAATGCAGTTTAGTTTGCGCGTAGTCGTTTTGTAGATTTGGAAACTCTGTGGGTATGAACAAAGACATATCGCTTGGACCTTCTCTGCTCCTGCTGTGATTCGAACATGGTAAACTAAACGCAAAATTCTAAAAAGATACTAAAAATTCTATTTCCTAAATATGATATTTCCAAATTCTAAAAGTTGTATCGTAGTCGAGAATGTTGCTTGAACTCAAAGTCGTTTCAATTAAATTATTCTCAATCGCAATCAAAACAATTTCAGGTGTAGCTCAACTCAGCTCTTATTTTCGTTCAGTTCGGTTTTTTTGTAAGGTGAAATTCGGGTCGTCCCTTTAAGGTGAGGTGTGTTTTTGTTTATTGACAGGAGCTTGCAGGGAACTTTGATGGAGATGATGATGGTGATGAGGGACGGGAGATTCGGATCTGAGAAACAAAGCCACAGACGGTCTCCAGTCCTCCATTGTTCCTCATCTGCCGTGGGATGACAGAGACGCCCGTGCTCAGTCCCACCCCCAGGAAAAAACTACCCTCTTCACCTAGGGAATTCTTTGCTAAAATATACGAATCTAAACCACCGGAAACCGGGATTTCAGCCACGCTGCTGCCGCAACAGCATCGTCTCGATACCCTCTTGGGAAACGCTGAGCAACAGGAGCGATCAAAAGAGGCTACTCCACTAGGACTAAATTCATTTCTGTGGCATCCGTCAATGGCCGCTGCCGCTGCTCAATTCCATTGGAACCTAGTCAATCTTGGGACCAACGCTGCCCTAAGAAATGCCAGCAGCAGCCAACAATGCAGCGGTGAAAGTTCAACGGTGGCAGCCACTTTCCAATACCCACCGGCACTCAACAATTTCCGTAAGAAAAAATGTCGCCTATACTCAAATTATCTGAAGAAAGGTAGCAATTTGGGCAGCTAAGAAGCGTGTTCCGAACGGCGTGCAGGGTAATTGTGACACCCTGGGTATAATTGTTAATTGTGCTATTCCAGTGGGAGCCATTTGAGGGTTGGCAATTGGAATTGCCTGGTTCCTTGCAATAACTCATTTCCATTTAGTTCCAATTGGAAGTTGAGCCACACGCATACATACACGTGGCCAACGCTCTGAAGTTTTCCCATCAACCGGAAGAAGATGCTCCTGTTTTTCGGATCTTGCAGGGGATGATTGAGGTGTTGGAACACGCAAGGGAAAACAACGGAAATGGCCACGAAGGGATTCAGTAAACTTCCGTGTTAATTTCACATTAGGGAAGATAAAACTAATAGCCAACTATTTAAGTCCCTCTTCACTTCTAATTGGAATGGAAACATTCACGCACACAAAACAAGAGGACATCTCATTACAACTGGAATTCAACTGTCACAGCATTTTCAGTCGATACGTTTTAGCCCCGATAAACACCAGAATTGGTTTTCCGGAATTGGTGGAAATATAGCGTCAATAATCAATTATTTGATGAGCCCCCTTACTTCCGGTGTGGCTACCCTTTTTAGTTTCCATTTGACGATGATTAATTTCTGCGTGTATCATTGGGTGAGAACAATTAAACAATTAGACCATTGTTGAGTGGGGGAGGGAGATAGGGGAAATCCCGGAAAAGGATTTTCATAACCGAAATCGGATAAGGAAACACAACAGCCGCCCCTTGAGCATTTTTACACGCACAAGGGGGAAGCTTGTAAAGATTCAGTGAATCACCTTCAGATTTACTGACAGTCTCAGCTTATGATGATGAGGGTCAAATTTCAATTGACAGACGACCGGAAGTGGGATGAAAACAGGAAAATCAGGCTTTATTGTTTTTTTTTGCAGTAGAGAGAAAGCGACGGCGGGACGGTCGAGCAAGGCGTCAGCGGACGACATTCAGCAGTGAGCAAACAGTGTCGCTGGAAATTGAATTCCAAAGGACAGAGTACATTTCTCGCTCAAGGAGGTGCGAATTGGCACAGAGGCTTGGGCTCAGTGAAACGCAGGTTAGATCATGGAAATTAGCTTTAAGATCAAAAGGCTGACAAAAGGATTTTGTGTTTTGTTTTCCAGATCAAGATTTGGTTCCAGAATCGTCGGGCAAAGGACAAGAGAATGGAGAAAGCACAAGTTGACCAACAGGTAGTCCAAACGAAAATTACATATCTTGGAATCCCTTGATTTGGAGAGATTTCAAAACTAATTTCTTCTGACTGGTTTTCAGGTGTACAGTTTGCTGAGTTGTTACCAGTCTCCTTAGAAGGGTGTTTAATTAGTATAGCTAATGATGGATTTAATAAAGTGTGTGTGTGTTTGTAAGTATCCTTTCCCGAGGATGGGGTTGATATGCGTCATGTCTTTCTGCCTGGGTACTTCCATTCAAGTCCCCGAGTGCCCTGGGAAGTGTCTCAGGTGTGGTTCCATTCTTTCCAAAACTAAAATACATTTTAGTCTCCCTTTTGTATTAAACTAAAGTACAAGGGATGAATTAGTTCTGCATTAAATCAATCCTATTTCACACCCCAACAATTCACTTTAACCACTAACACATGCGACCAGATTTACAATCCACTGTCATTATCATTCCCATCATTGATTTCAATTACAAGGAAATAACATCCAAAATCATCAGGAAACACTCCAAATTAATTATCACAATCACATGACTTTATTCTACGTACGAAGCTTCATATAAAACCCAACTAAAGTCTACTCTACCTATTTTTGACCTGTCAAAAACCTTGCTAGCGACACTACAAATCCTAAGAACCAAGGTTCCAAGATGAATTCAACTCAGGCGAAACTGATCAAGTTCATCAGGTAAGTGGAAGGTTAGTTTAATTTATGACCTTTGTGTGTCACTTGGTTGATTCTTTCCAGTTGGTCCACGTTTCGTGCTGCGCTTCTCTTCCTCGTGATCTGGGTCGAAATCCTCCAGTTCTGGGTCAGTATTATTAGGCAGGGTGTGTTGATCCAGGGTTCGAATGAAGAGGATCAACTGGTCAAAGGTTACGCTGGTTCAATCATTGAACGAATCATGGCAATTGTCTTTGGTGATTTGAAAGAGGATTCAATCAGAAGGAGTGACACTACCGAAGGGATGCTTCAAGCGTTTATCGGAGCATTGAAAAATCAAGGAAATCAGTTATAAGCATAAGAGTAATTTTACCAACCAACCCTATTCGTTGGTGTCCTAAACCTGTAGGATAATTAGGTTACAAAAAGTTAGTAAAATTTAATTTTTAAATGTGTTTTTAATTAGCAAAAGAAGTCTTAAAAATTAATATTTTGGTGTGAATTAGAAATTGGAAGTGGCGTTGTTTCCTGATTTTTCAGAACATCCCAGCCCCATCTCTTGCTTCAAAAATCAACTACTCTCAGAAACCAGCGAATTTTATTTTCTTGCTTGTCATTAAAATTATTCGGTGAAATCGGGTTTTCGTGTCGCTGGAATTGATTGACATTTTGTGACGTCGTGACCTTTACTTGAGTGATTAACTCCGTGTCTAAAAGAATGTCGGACTCATCCACTGAGCAAAAGCCAAAGGTCGACTTGGGGCTCTTGGAGGAAGACGACGAGTTTGAAGAGTTCCCTACTGACTGTAAGACTAATAAAAACATTCCCTAAAACTACTGTAAAACATACAAAGGTCGAATGTCATTGGCTGAATTCATAACGACGAATCCTTAGGTAGAGGTGGTATGTCATGAATTTATGAAATTGGTGAGCCCTGAGCTAGTATTTGACTACTTGTCAGTATGACGTCAGTCAGTTGTCAGTGTCTAACTGGGTTAACCAATAAAAGGCCAAATCATGAATACTTAATTATAGTGGCAATTATAATGGTCACTTATAAGTTAGATTCGGATATCCATTCAATTCCACAGTACGGTAAAGTTGGTTTGACACGGGGCGTTAGAAAGTCATTTCTGGTCACCCACCCCATACCGGTAACCTTTTGGTCATGATTAATCCTAATGCTAAATTGTCCTGTTTATTATTGTTGCAGCTTACACTGGGAAGGCTGACCAGGAAGATGACGTGAAGGTGTGGGATGACAATTGGGACGATGACAACATTGAGGATGATTTCAGCCAGCAGCTCAAGTAAGTCAAGATTCCTCGCCGTCTGAAATGTTTATTTAGCGAATAGGGCCACTGTAACTTTAATTCAGCTATTTATTAGAGTGGACATGTGTTGAGCTCCTCTTGTTCTGTCGTTATTTATCAAATTCAAGTAACCCTTCATCCCAGCGCGTAGAGCCTTTAGCAGTTTAGATGCGCTTTAGATTGTAAAGCAAATTGATTAACATTTTTCATTTGGTTTCTGGTGCAGGGCTGAATTGGAGAAGCAAAAGGCAGTCACCGCAGCGAAGAAATGAGCATCCAGTTTAATCCTAAGCCTAATTCTTTAAATCCTACTTTAATTCCAAGGAAGCGTAATAAGAAAGAATAAAACTTGATGCCCAGAGGATAGGGGGATTGAGTTTTGAAGACAAGGAGAGGACAGACGCTTCTTTCATTTCGCATCCGTTCCCATTCGGATTCGGTGAGACTCCGACAATTCAGAATGCCATTTGGGACTAAACTTTCTCCTATTGTGTGTTTGTAACGGCGTGTAAAGTCAGTATGACGAGGAGCAATCAGGCCATATTGAGAGTAGCAACCGCATGAGATAGTCAGCAGTGGTAGCCTCGTGTGTTTGAGTATTTGCCTTGATAAACAACAAACGGAAAGGCGTGGCCTTTGATAAAGGAAAAAGGTCCAAGGTTAAAGTGCTCTGGATGTGGACTCCGAAGTGCTCAGTACGCTCCCGTGGGTTCTAAAGTTACTGTCACTCTCGCCTTTATCTTCCACTCGTCAGTTCCTCCTCGACTGCTCTAGGTTGCATTTCAGTGTGTCACTGGGTCAAGTAAATCAACTACTGGAATCATGAGTGGAGAATCAACAAAGAAGAAAGTGTCAATCGTCGGCTCAGGAAATTGGTGAGTTAATCAGAACCAAGCGTAACCTAACTGGTTAATTTGTATGTAAATTCTTATAATTGAGAAATTAAAATTTGAATGGTGTTTTTACAGGGGATCCGCAATTGCCAAGATCATTGGTGCCAATACGAAAAAGTATCCTGATGTTTTTGAAGAAAAGGTTAAGATCTACGTCTATGAAGAGTTAGTCAATGGCCGGAAGTTGACGGAAATCATCAACCAAGATCACGAGAATTCCAAGTACCTTCCAGGTCACAAGCTTCCAGACAACATCGTAAGGTTCACTTGTCCAGTTTAGAATTAAAATCATATTCATAATTTCCCATTCGTTTTAGGTCGCTGTTCCCGATGTGGTGGAGACGTCAAGCGACTCGGACATCATTGTATTTGTGCTTCCGCATCAGTTCATCAAGGCCACCTGCACTCCACTAATTGGGAAAACAAAGCCAGGTGCCATTGGTCTCTCACTCATTAAGGTGAGTTTCAAATATTGACAAGCCATTACCAAGATTAATCATTTTGAGTGAATTTTTCAGGGGTTTGACGTTGCTGAAGGTGGTGGGATTGAATTAATTTCTCACATCATTACCCGACTTCTCAGTATCCCTTGCAATGTGAGATTTTCGCTCATTATTTCACAAATCGTCCTGGTTTTAATAAAAACGGGTTTTTATAGGTGCTAATGGGGGCTAATTTGGCACATGAAATTGCAGAAGGCAAGTTTAGCGAGACCACCATTGGTAAGCGTAAAGGGTTTGAAAGTGGCGTGACCGGAAGTTAAGTTTAATCCTACTTAATCTGGGAATTATTTATTTGCAGGGTCACACGATGTCGTCCAAGGTCGATTGTTGCACCAGTTGATTCAGGCAGATGACTTCAGGGTCGTTGTTGTGGCTGATGTGGAGACAGTCGAACTCTGTGGTGCTCTGAAGGTAAAAGCGTCACAAGGCCATGCGAGTGAGGACATGTTCTTATCTTAGTTTTGTTTGCATAGAACATTGTTGGAGTTGGTGCTGGATTTATCGATGGGTTGGAATATGGTGACAATACAAAGGCGGCCATCATTCGTCTTGGCCTTATGGAAATGGTCCGGTTTGCACAGGTCAGGTCAACTTGAAAGTTGCTTTTGGTCAAAACTAAAAACTGCCATTAATACAGGAGTTTTATGGTGGCAAAACCCAGTTGTCAACTTTCTTGGAGAGTTGCGGCGTCGCTGATTTGATCACCACTTGCTACGGTGGACGGAACAGGAAAGTGGCGGAAGCTTTTGTGCGCACTGGAAAGGTAAAGCGAAACGAGTGAACATTTTTTGGACATTAAAATAATTTGAATTTCTTTTTAGAAATTGGAAGAGCTTGAGCTGGAATTGCTCAATGGCCAAAGACTCCAGGGTCCACATACGGCCGAGGAAGTGAATTTTATGCTCAAAAACCGTGGGCTGGAATCGATGTTTCCACTCTTCACTGCAGTCCATAGGATCTGCATAGGTAAATACCAGAGTTTGCAGTGATGTATTACATTTACACTGATATGTTCTGTTCTTTTTAGGTCAAATCCCTCCAAAGGACATCATAGAGTCCATCAGAAATCATCCAGAACACATGTAAACTGGAGTTTTAGAAGTAGCAATAACCTGCAACCTTAGCGTGTGTCACTTTAACCTTTTTAACATTAATCTTCCTTCGTTCGTCTGTCTTTGAAGTACCTGAGGATTCTGGGTGTCAGTTTGCTTAACATAATTCTTTTGCTTTGCTTCTCATTTCTCATTAGATTTTGTTTGGTTTTAACTCTTGATTTGTTTGTTCTAGATCTTCCAACGTAAACAAATGAGCTGCCTTTAGTCTCGTTTAGAGCGTAGCAAGAAATTGTCTCAAAATAACACAAGAATTAGAAGTTATTAACAGTTTCCAGATTCCATCCAGTTTTGAAATTCTAAATTCTAAACGTATTTACGTTTAATTGGAGTTACTAAATTTTTTCGAGTTTGTAACTAGCACAGAGAGAGATGAGCCTTCATAAAATTTTTGCTAAAAGGACGCCGTTCGAATTCCGGAAAATGATTGGTTGAGTGTGACTAGGTTCCATCAGTTTAAATCCCAACATTCTATACTTAGCAGAGGTCATTGTCTTTTTCCAGTAGTTCCATTCGTTCAGCTCGTTTCCGAAGAACTCTGATTGGAGTCCCTGGCAAGCTTCGGCAAGGCCCTTTGTCCTCTTCTGTCCCTGAGACTCTTTTCCTTATGATCCTTTTGATATTCGTCAGCAATGGACTGGAGGGGAGTGACACGTTTCTCTTGGCCCCTCCCACTGAGTTCCCTCCAGGTGACCTTGGCCATTCCTCTGGTGTCTTTTGATTCGCTTTTGGCTCCAGTGAGATTTGTTTCTCCACGAATACTTCCTCGTCCTGAGAGTACAAGTTCTCAGAGTCGGACTCGATACTAATTTTTGACTCTCTGAGGAAGAGGCGTGGCACGAAGCCCTGCGTGGGTCGTTCTAATTGGCTGCTTGATGAAGGTCGTCCCTCTTGTTGGACGATTGTGGTGATGGTGGGAGTGAAGGAAACTGGATAGCTGAAATCCTCAACTTCCGAGGGAGCACGGTGAGTCAAGTTGCTCTGTTGTGAAGAACTGGAAGGGAATCGAGCGGCTGTGCACAAGAGTGATGACCTCCTCCTTGGTTCTTCGATTCCTCTCCTGTTGGGGATTTCATCAGGGTCTGACACTTCGTATGGAGGCGGTGGTCCCCATTGGAGCCCTTGGTGAGGAATCCCCATTGAAATCATGGATGCACTTCCATGTAGTCCGAGTCCCATCGACCTGGAGGTCGATGCCATCAGCGGCAGTAGGGAACGGTCACTTGGCAGCGGTCTACAACAAAATCTCATCTTACAATAAATATTTTCTCAATGTTCAGTTAAAGATCTTCCACCTCGTCAGACATGAGAGAAAATCCGAGCTCCAGTCGCTGTTGATTCTCCTGATGCGTGACCAATATGCTTTCTTCCGCTCGTGCCTGGAAATAGCATAATGGAATTTAAGGTTAATTCCTAAGAGGATTAAACTGAAGGTCTTCCTCACCCGATGAGTTGATAGAGGAGCATGCACAGGAAAATGGAGAGGAGCACCGCCACCACCGAGATTGCAAACACAGCACGGAGGCAAGAATACAGGACTCCGTGAATCACGTCACAATCAACCGTGTTCTCAAACACGAAATGAAGAGCTGCAAACATCACATCAGTGAAACTTGGGCAAATATGACAAAAGATCCTTGGTCTCTTACGTTCAGCTCCAGTGCTGAGGCCTTCGATTCCATATGCATGTCCAAAGCAAGTGCAGCTCGGAGGGTTCCGACTATAGACGCATTCCTTGAGCGTCTGTAAACGGTTCATGTGGATGAGACTTGTCGTAATTGTAATCACCGATGAAAGAGCAGCGCTCACAAGCGACCAGCAAGCGGTGATACGTAGCTGCAAGAATAAATTCAATGTGATCAAAATCTGCTTTCCCCATCCCACGACACATACCAAAATGATGTTGCGATTCCGCTTGCACGAAAATGCAATTGTGCTCACACCGCAAATGGAGAGCTGCAAAAATCATTAGAAATCAGAGTCTAGAAAGAAAGAGATTTCCAAACGAATAAGCCAATTACGAGTATGGAAGGTACATAAGTTGGGACTGTTTCAAAGTAGTAGATGGACGTCGTGTGGTAGCGAAAAAGGGCTGCAACGATTAGGAAAATTCCAGCCAAAATGGTCGCCGCTGTCTGTTAATAATTAATAAACATTTGATTAAAATATTGGTGGATTAAAACGAAATCCCAAAGTACTTACGCCACACAAGGTGCAAAGGACGCAGTACCTAGAAGAAATTATAAAATTTCAGAAATTAATTTTTTTAAATAATTAATTTTGTGTTTACTTTGTCCAGAAGGTAGTTCGTCCGCCGAGTGTCGGCCATCGACTGCCCAGGGCCCCTTGGCAATGCAAAGCTGAAGGATGAGAGCGACTAAAAGCCATAGAGAAAACACTGGAGAAATCTCCACTCGTTTGAGACTCACTCTCCCGAATGGCCATGGCTGACCTTATGACCTTTTCACCTACTGATTGGCAATTCTAGAGCAGTGGATCATAGCTGTTTGGTTGAGTGGAGATTGGCTAATTGGGTTCTACCCACGGTGAAGCCCAAGAAGGGAGACTTGTATTGATCAGGATTTCTGGATGGTCTCCAGGATGAGGAGATCAAGGATAACCCGAAAGGAAAAAATCAGAGGTCTCTCCCACTCTGCCCGATTCCCCTTGGTTACATTTCTCGGTGTGGAAAGCCACATGCGCCAAGCGCTCAGCTTCTTTTCTTGACTTTCACCAGCAGGAGAGAGTTCCTGTCTGGAAATCCAAAGTGGATCTTCCCAACCTCCTGCCCCGATGGTGGTCCTTCATGAAAAGTTTTTTTTATCTTTATTGATGAAGAAGATAGACACGTCTTTGGGATCTAAAGAGAAAAATAAAGGCTTTGCATAAATTCCAAATTGATGAGGGAAGAAACTAAATAAAGTTATTGTTTGTAAGAGCCTGAACTAAACACCATTTTGTTACATTGCTAGAACAGGGGGTTTAAATTAAAGGTCGAATTTCCACAGCTTCTTGATCGGATTTGGCCTTTTGGTATTATCAATTACATTCCACAAAAGTTTGTGATTTGGTTAGGACCGTGATTTTCAGGCGCCGAGGAGCTTAAGCGGTTCCATAAATTCTTAAATTAGTTTACAGTTAGTAGATTATTAGATTACTTAATTTCGTCATCACACGACACGCCGTGCAAAAAGGGATTTTACAAGATAGAAAACCTGTTTACAAGTGCCAATTGGACCTAACACCCTAATGCAATTTACATTGTTTTCGATGATGGAATAAGTTACAAGTCTATGAAATCCTGTGGACTGAAAGTGTCAATTAAAAAATGGGTTTTCGGCCTTGACAGGGGACCAGGGATTATTCTGTGGCTGTTGCTGTTGAGGGGAGTGGCCGTAACCCGGAGCAGTTCCAGTGGGCGAAGGGCCAAGTCCTTGAAGTTGTTTCTCTCGTATCTCGTTGATGGACGGTTTTTGCATAACGGACTGGAAGGGATTGACTACCTGCGAGGAATTCCCATTAGTCGTCAGTGGGGCCGAAAGAAGGCTGGAACCACCAAGACCAAAGGGATTCGGCTGGTTCCCCGGACCTCCGAAAATGGGCGACGCTGATTTCGCAGGAGGAAGGAGATTGTCCAGATTCACCAAGTTGGAATTCTCTCCTAGGAACTCCAGTGGATTCTTCCGCTTCCCACTTCCTTGGTCTAGTCCGCTTGGTTCTAGCATTTGGGTGAGGGGCGTCATTTTGAAAGGCGTCGACGAGACATCGCCAACCGTCCGTTTTGAAATGACGTCAAACTCATCCTCAAGGTCAACAGCAGCAACGTGTCTCCCATTTGCATGTGGTGGTGACCACGGATCACCGCTTCCTGGGGTTGAAACTTTAGGCGCCCAGGGATCAACTAAAATTCACAGAAAAAAAATGAGTCAGTCTTTCCTGTAATTCTTTTTACGTCACATGCACAAAAACTAGGAGATGATTCAAGGAAGTGAATCGGCAACGCTTTGGTGCATAAATTCCGAGTATACCTGGAGTCACTGGTTGCTGATTGGACGTAGCCCATGGATCTTGTTGTGGAGATGAAAGCCCACCACTTGGTGCATTCCAGGGATCCGCCGGTCTCACTCCATGATTTTGATTACGAGAGGCCCAAGGATCGATGCCTCCAACAGCCCCTAGTATTGGTGGTGGAAGCGCTGCAGCTGCCCCACCGCTTAAGTCCACGTCCAGTAAATCCACCAATGCACTCTTGGGCTCGCTTTTAGGAGGCGTTGGGCTGGAGAGGAAAATAAAGTATTCCGTACATGTGGAAAAGATGAGGAAAACAGAATAATGGCAAGTCTCACTGTGTTTTAAATTCTTGTTCGCTCTGGGACAAGGCCATTTGAAGTCGGAGTTCGTCACTCCGCCTTCTCTTTTCCTCTTGTTCCGCTTCTTCCTTTGACATTGCAAGGGCTAGTTGGAGCTGTAGCTCTTCTTCACCAATAGTCTGAGGCCGTGCTTGTTCCAACTCAGGGTTACTCCGTGACCTGTGCTCACTCCCGTGTCCAAAGGCAGAATGTGAGCTAAAGACAGGACTCGTGGGCGTCGTTTCATTCGAGTCCGATGAACCAAATCCACAAACAGTCTGAGCAAACCTGGAAATCAGCAAAAGTCCACTCAGTGTCTGGTTACATCAAAAGGATCCAATTACACCATTTAACTACGCCTCTACTTAGACTTTTTCTCGTGTTAATCTGCAGATCAAAAATTGCACATTGGTTGTATGTTTTTCGGCAAACCTCTCTCTGGCTTTGAGGGCCCGCGTTCTCTCGTTACGAAGCTTCTCTTCAGAACTTAGCAGTAGAACCAGTTGCTTTGCTTTTTCTCGTACATTCAGCCCTTGGTCCTTATTATCCTCCAAGTATTGGAAATCCTTCAACGTCTGGATGGCAAAGATGTTCTCCTTGCATTGAACAGCAACCTAACAATTTACAAATGTGACCATTTTATACCCTCTTCCGAATCCAAGCTACAAAACGACATGAGTGTTTAGCTGTGTACCCTTTCGGATCCTGTTTTGATGAGGTACTCAATGAGGACCAGGGACTTGTACACATGCCTCCAGTTCTTCCCATGGTCATTCAGTCGTTTCCACAACATTTCCATAATCTGGGCGAATGCTTCGATGTTGTAAGTGAGGTCGGATATTTCGGACATGAGCGTACTGCTTGGTCCCCAGGGGTCATTGCTCGTCGCCTCTCGAACTTTTTTCTAAAACAGTAAAATTCACCAACAGCTGATACCAGGTGCTTGAGTGTCATGATAATTTACCTGTGGATCCGTATAATTATGAGCAACATTCTTAGCCGCTCGTCTCAGCCCCGCTATGTTCACTTGCATTCTTTTAGCTTTAACCTTTAACCCTAGTGCTTGTAAAAGGTTAGAAACGGAAATGAGCTGATGGTGGTAACTTTGTTGCAAAGTTGTAATTTGTATGTCCTTGCTTCCCTTTGCCGTTTCCTGTTGATATGCTCTTGTGAATGGGCTATGATGATGAAATGTAACTGTTGCTCCTGGTTGACCTTTGACTACGTCAGAAGGAGGAAAGAAGGTCCAGGGTCAGGAGGGAGAAGAAGCTCCTTGTTGTTGATTGACACGAGGACGAAGACAGGGAAATGACCGACGTGACGATGTGAATCTAATGATTGATAAGGATAGATTGTTAATCGATGTTGGAGTGATTGACCTTTCAATTGTGGTTGTAATTAATTAAGATTGAACTGCCCCTCCCAAGTGGGGTTTTGCTTACGTGGTATCTGAGTTGTTGTGGGGTTTCTGACTCAGTATGCAGGGCTTCAATTAAATTAACTTTTTAGGATGAGACTGACGGGCCAAGAGGATGACGAAGCCACTGACACCTTATCAACTGACACCATTAAAATATCCAACAAAAACAATAAGAAACAGTGGGCCACAAATGGCACAATTAATGCCAAAAACAGCAGCTCCTTCCCTGCATTCCCATTGGGTGGAAATCGCAATTGACATCATATACTAGAGAAAGCTGGCTCCAAGGTGGCGTGTATTCAATCGACAATTAAAATACAATTAAAATGGATTAGGAATTCAGAGGAAATGACCTCTGACCTCTCAATTGCTTAGATGTAAAGCACCTGTAGCACCTGTAGGTTATTCTTATACAGCGTCAATATCTGAAAAAGTTTTGAGTGCCGTTTAGAAACGACAATTTAGCCAAGTTAGTTTCTGAACTGATTTTTTGGATTTATTTTGATTTTAATTGAATTTTTTTTGCATTTCCTTCTGCATGTGCCTAACAAGCATTCTTAATGTCTTTTAGTTTGTAGCTTGTCCTCCCCCTGCTGATGGCCTCTTGAGAAGGATCAGTTGTGGCTGGTCAAGGGATGGGGCTGTGAAGTCATCCAGGTCGACCCTTGACCTTCTATTTTCAGATGCATCCCGACCTCTGCTCAGACGGAAGGCCAAATCCCTCAGCAATGGGAATAGCGGTGTTTCCCCAAGGGGACTGATACTGGGAGAGTCTTCTCGAAGCCCGTCCCACTCCGCTCTCTTGGGTGGAGCCCTTAGTTCCCTTGCCCCGGGGAAACTCCGTTTCTTGACGTAGTTGAGACAGCATGACTTGAACTGTCGTGAGCCGCAGACAGCGGTACACTGTTTTGGGTTCATAAAAAAAACTATTAGGAACCATGTGGAACAAAATACAAAAAAAAGATGAGCTTGCCTTGAGTCCGCAGGAATTGCACTGCAAACCGTCCACACTGAGCATGAGATCGTCGCAAATCGTTTCTCGAAACAAGACACCGCTGACTGGAATTAGAAGAAAAGATCATTTAGACGGAGAGATTGGAATAAGGTTGCTTTGTTGGGCTGTCTAACCTGCGGAGACGATGAAGAGAGTTTGGAGGATGGTCATGGTTGTACTTGAGAGGTTCAACGAGGTCAACTGCTGAGCTCCTACTGACTCCCAGACCAGTCTTGCCCATTTCATTTTTATACTTTTCCAGCCCCTTTTTGATTATGATTAGTAATTCCGAGATGTGTCTCTTCTGCTGGACAAAAATGATTAACTCCGGGACTTACGTGACGGGGATTGAGAAACCATTCTTTTTATTTCGCACTTTGATCTAACTCCAGGCAGTTGACGAACTTTTCCAGAGACAGATTAACTCCTACTTTTTTCAGGAAAAAGTCTTGGGAAGTGGGTATTTACAACTAAATTGAACATTTCTTATTTCGAAGGAATTACAAACCCCAGGGCCAGGGGATGATGACGATGTCAATTAATTAAACTAAAGTTATCCCCACTTCCGGGGAGGAATCACAATCGTACCCTCAAGGGGGACTTATTCCATTAGGATAATTGAAACAAAAATACAGGAAAGTCCACCACCACTTTGACCTAACTTTAAGGAATCTTTAACTAAATATCTACAGTTTACGCTTACGCGAGGTCACTGACCTCATTCATCTTTGGTATGCTTTACGAAAATATTGTAAGAGAAAACCCTCAACCTGTGTGGTAATCAAAGGAAATTAATCTCAACTCAAAACTCTAGATCATTTGGAAATATTCTGGAAATTGGCACCCTTCGCAAGTTAATTCTTTTTTAGCCTGTACAATCGATTTCCTAATTTGGTTAAATCTCGTCTAATTCAGATTCCACATTAATAGAACTTCTTGTGCTGTTCCTTCTGCCTGTTTTGAAAGAAAGAGTAGACGATGAGGATAGCGACCTGGGCGATACCAAAGGCAATGAACACTGTGGTCGTGACACAGTTGACAGTGGGACAGGCAGCCGCTTGGGCCAAGTGTGGAGGTGGCGGTGGGGGTTGAGACATCACACGCTGGGAAACGAGAGCAACGTCCCGCTTGACACTATTCACACCGTCACGAAGCTGAAAAATTGTGGAAAAGAAATTATCAACATGTCAATTCTTGATTAATTGATTTCTTACCTCATTGAAACTAGAGGTGTAATCGAATACAGCGCCTGTTTGACCCGTCGGTCGAGCAATGATTTGGTCCTGCTTTGCGCTAATCGATGATAATAAATTCCTGCAGAGAAAGAAGCGTTCAGATAATTTCTTCATTGCGTTTTAAGAAGCATACTTGACGTCCCTAGTTGATGCAACGAGTTCTCTATTTGAGCTGAGGAGTGAGTCCACTTCGTGCCTTTGAATGGGACTGACAGCCACTGGAGCACCTTGTTGATGAGCTGGAATCCCAGATGCAATGCCCACTCCTTGCTGCTGAATAGAACTGACTAGAGATATCGTCGTCTCCTGTCTCCCTACGATTTCGTCCAGTTTCTTGGACAGGGTTTGCACGAGAACACGGAGATCTGATTGACCCTGGAATATCTGTCGAAGTTCTCGTATTTGCTCTTCTTCGAACCAATCCTCTTCTTCCTTCTCTTTGGCTTCTGGATGCTCCTTGATGTACCTGGGTTTCAATTATAAGTTCATAAGAGGTCATAATAACAGATCAGAGTCTGGTGAACTCACTCTTCCTTTTTCTTGTCCAGTTGTTGTTGGTAACTTTCGAATTCCTTGTCAAACTTCTGCTGCTCGTCAGTTGGAATTTGACCAGATGGTGGAGCAAAGCCATCCGGTTGAGAAACCATACTCCAGGTCATGAACTTTTGCACATCGTGGTCGTCTGCAAAAAATATCAAAGTATTACAATTAACTCCAGAAAGGATTTCCCAGATTACATTCAACAACCACAACAAAACGAATAAAACAAGGATAGCTGGAAAGGTTATTTACCTAAGAGTTTTAGGGGAATTTAAGGAAATTTACCTGCAAGCCCTCCAGTAGCCGCACTGAGACCAAAGTAGCCCCTTGACGGAAGGAAGACATTCTCAACCCGGAGACACATTTCGTAGTCGTTTTCATTGTTGCTCATCCCATTGTGGATCATAACTGAGAGGATGTTTTTAAAGTACTGGACCTTGGCCTTGACAGGGAACGGCTTGTTCCGGAAGTCGCGGAGACAGCCTGCAATCTGCTGCGTGGAACCATCACTGCAAGTAAAAAACTTATTACAAATCTGAATAACCATACCCATGCCCAATGCCTCTTACTTGTGGTGATCGTATAATTTTGTTCCATCATTGACCATTGCCATGATATAAGGGTTATTGTGCTTGTTATCATTGTCAAATGAATCAAAGAAAATGCCAAGACCATTCCACTGGTCAGAACTTCCAAAAACAGGGCCATCAATCCCCTTTGGATCCGAGTACCAAAATGCCTGGAAACACAAAATGACATAAAATACAATCCCCAACCACCGCTACCGGGTAAAAATTGATTCTAACCAGTCCATCAGCTCCAATCCTGCCTCGTCCAGTGACTCTAAAGACAATCTCCACCTCCCACCAGTCAAAAGTTGTTTGGAGTTTGGACCAGATGGAACCTATAATACAAGGTCAAATGTCAAGATCAAGTATCACACACGTCACCCGTTCCGTCAATAAGTAAAATGAATGTATTATACCCTTTTGGCTCTTGAGACTGGGAGTTATCCTCAGGTTCTCTTCACTTGCAATCGCATCTGTGACAAAAATCATATGGTTAATTGTTTAAATTACAATTAAATTGTGTGTTTTCTTACTCCCTGAGTGTTCAAAGAAGGGTACGGTTCCATCCTTCTGTGCCAAATACGGTGGTTTGAATGAGTACTTGTACTCGAATCGCTTCACCGGTATTTCCAGTGATATATTTGCGAATGAAGCAGACGTTGAGATGAGTATGAGCAGGGATGTCCACTGCATGACTAATAAACTACACTAGAGGGTACTTAATTACCAAAGGTCAACAAGGGTCAGAGCCAGAAATCCCTACAGATTTTGACAAGTAAGTTTTGTAATTTCTACACGTGTAACTGCAGGGAAGGAAGGAGGAGTGGAGCCAATTTCAAACACAAGGGGAAAGGGAAAACAACTTTCACCAAAATTAATACAATGGAGAAAGCAATTAAAGATTTTGGGTCAGAGGTCAAGGCTAGGGTCAACTTAATTTGTAACATATTGATGAAATTAGACAATAAATTGCATACTTATTCACAAGCTGCAGCTTATTTCATTGTTAATAGGCATAAAATAGCATAAAAGCCTCGAATTGTCGAGTTTTGTTAGCTTGACCTTTGAAGTTTATTTGACCAAATTAATTACCTTTCTTTACCTTAATTAATTGATGAAAAGTAGCTTAACTTCAAGGGAACTCGATTGTTTTGATGATGATTGGGTTGTCGTTTTCCTTTGTCTTTGGATGAGCGACAAGGACATGCTTCTTTAGCTCACTCTGCTGCAAGTAAGATCGCTCACATTTGTTGCATTTGAACCGCTCGCTAGCACCGCTGGCTGGAACAAAATAAAAAAAACTTATTAATTGATTTGGCAAGTTTTCCAGAGCTTTACAAGCTTCCCCAATAAGCTCATGTTTTACCTTTTTTGTGATTGATCAGGTGCTGACGAAGAGCACTAGCTGTGTGAAACACTTGAGCGCAGCTGGAATGCGGACATTGATGCTTCGAGGTTGGACGTCCCTTAGCCACCTTGACCCCTTGACTGACTGTACTCTTATTAGTCTTATGATGGAATTTGAGCATATGAACTTCGAGAGACTGTAGAGTCAAGTAAACTTGAGGACACTGTTGACACTTGTGAGTTGGACGGGTTGCTAAGCAAAGATCAAACTTGAATGCACTGAAGGTTTTTAAAACCAAGCTTGGACTTACGTTCATGCACTTTGGAATGTCGCTTGAGATGGGGTGCAGACTTGAACGATTTCTCACAGTCCTTGACTTGACAGGGATGAGACCTGGAGGCGTTGTGGATCGTTTTGACGTGGGCATTCAAGGTGGCTTTGCTGGTAAACTTCTTCGAGCATTGGTCACAATGGTGAGGTCGCTCGTCTGCAAAGTTTAGTGGTAAAAGTTTAGAATTAGGGTAGCCAAGCTGTGCAGAATGTTTTCATACCCGTGTGTATGCGACTGTGAGTAGTAAGTCGGGTTTTCCGGTAGAATTTCTTGTTACAGATCTTGCAGACATGTTTCGGCTCTCCGTGTTCGTCGACGTGAGCTTGCAAATGAGACTTCTGCCTAAAGGCCTTGTGGCATTGTTTACATTTGAACGGTTTTTCAGCTCCGTTGCAGTAAAAGTGGTAGCGAAGATAGTCCTTATTCATATACACACTCCCACAGCAACACTTGTAAGAAACTCCGGCTGAAAATGAATTCTTAGGAAACTTTTTAAGCTTAAATTAAATATTAAATAAACTTACACTCATCCTCGATTTTCTCGATGTGATTAGGCAAGTGATCAGTCTTGGGTCTCTTGTATGACTCGTCGCTACCGCTTGACATCGGACCGTCCGGAATTGAAGGTTCCCTGGTAACGTGTCCAGCCTCTTGTTCCGAATTGAGCCATCTGGACAAGGCGAAACCTGCATCCTCCTTGCAGACGTTCAATCGCTCAATGATCCTTTCTTCTGGGTCAGCTCTTAACTCCATTTCCTGGATGCTCTGGTCCACTCCAGCTGAGCCATCATCATGGACAGTCTCCACTTCATCCGAGTCGCAGTTCGCTGCACAACTGGCAATGGTGGACATGCTCTCAGTTTCAGAATGAAACTCCAAAGCATCCGTGAATTCCTCGGAAGTGGAACAGTCACAATTGCAAGTTACATTGCAGTTACACTGGCAGCACCATTTTGATGAATCATCACCTTCCCCAACCTCTTCCTTCTTCTCTTCAGTTTCCTTTGATGTTTCGTTACCCATGACCTGAATTCGATTAGTTAATTGATATATTGAATTACAGTTGAATTAATTGCAATTACGGTAAAACTTACCTGGAATGTGGTTGTACAATCTTCCTAAGGAATTAAATGAATGTCTGCACTTCTCGTTTCTCCTACAGCTGCTATGCTATGCTGCTGCCCTCCTCCAACCATTCTTCGCAAGGGTCAAAATGAAATAAAAAACTACGCAAGCGCACTGCAAAGGTTGTTGCCCTCTCCTTTGTCTTCCTTCCAAGGGTCATTGACCTCTGAGATTCGGAACGGACAATGCCAATGCTTGAGGTCAATGACCTTGGAAACCTTTGTTTCCACCACTGCGCTTGCGCTTGTTTCTGCTTTGTTTATAAAAGGGCGCGGAGCGACCGTTCGACCGTCAGTTCTGTTCCAGCAGCTGAATCGTGAAGTCGCATTTTTTCAGCGTTGTCAAAAAGTAAAAAGTGATTGGCAAGAATGCCTCCTCGTCGTCGTTTTCGTCGTCATCGTCTCTGGCGGCTTGGAAATCCCCGTCGGACCATTCACCATTATGGCGGACCTCGTCTCCGGGCCCTCCACCCAGTCCGTCCTCGGAAGCCACCCTCTGCCTTCAACCTCTACGTCCGCCATTTCTTTCGTTCGCCCATGGCACGAAATTTTCATTCCGTAAGTGTCCACATGAACCCTGTCAAGCTTCTCTTTGAGCCATGACTGACTCTTCCATTTTCTACAGGCTCCTCAGGCGATGATCTTTGCTGGGACCAACTGGCGGAATAACCAGGCGATGCATGCACAGTACGAAGCCCAGGCCCAGATTGACCAGCAGCGCTACCGAACCGCCTTCGCGCAGTACAGCAGGACCGTCAAGCTCCTCAAGCGTCCGGGAAATGCTTTTGTCCGCTACGTGAAGCACTATCATGCTGTAAGTCTGGACATTCCTTTTTATTTTTTAAATGAATGGTGACTAACCTTATTTTATTTATTTTATTTACAGACCCAAGGCCAAGGCGCCGCTATCCGGGATATCGGTCGCTCAGCTGCAGCGCAGTGGCGTCGGATGAATCCGGAGCAGAAACTACCTTTCGTTGAAGAGGCCGCCCGTGCCCGAACTACCTTCCAGCGTATGATCACGGAGTTGACTGCTGGACGCGCCCGCATCGAGCAGTATCTTCCTGGGCCTGCTGGACAGCCAGCAGCAGCAGTCGGCGTAGCCCAATGAATCCTCAACAAAAAAAATGTAAATGAAATTGTGAATGAAATCCAAATCAATTTACCGAAATGGTAAAATAAAATGTGTGTGAATCTATTTTGATTTGTTGACCTTTTTATTTTATTTAGTCATTCTTTTAAATTAATTTTTAACGTTTCATTTTTGTTCCCTTTTTAAAATTAAATCAAGCATCAATTTTTCTAAATCTCGTGGACAACTTGGCCTGGGCAGTGTTTGTTCAATTAATCAATAATTGAGCAGATGGAGTTTTCACTTCCGATCTAAGTTTTGGTGTCTTTGACCGGAAGTAGTCAATTTATTGTCTAGTTTGTGGAGAATGGAAGAAGACAACGAACAGAATCTGGATGACCAGGAAGAGTCACAAGCACGCCTTTATATTCCACACATTTCTGACTTGGCAATCCCTGACCGGAGCCTTGCTGACCTTGCCAAGAATGAGTCTCTCGTCAACGAACTTGAGAAGCTGTGTAGTTCATGGATCCAACAATGCAACAGCATCATGGAATACGAACTACCAACTGTATAGATTTTATTTATTACAAAAATTCATAAAGCTCCTACGATTTTTCTCCAGGGCCCAGCGGAATTCACCCCTTTGTCAGAACTGGAATTCTGGCGTGAGCGAAGTGCCATCATCATGAGTTTACACGCAGAACTCGAGTCAAAGGTTGTTCGGAAAGTCGTGGGTGTCCTTGCCTTTTCCGGAATCTCCAAGATCCTTCCGATGTTTGAAGCGATGAAGCAAGGGATTTACAGGAAGCTACAAGAGGCTCGGGACATTGCCCGCTCACTGGCAACAATCGAAAGGCACCTCAAGGTGGGACACATGGTCCTTTGGGTACATTTAAAACTTGTTGAAATTGACTTTTTCAGGCGCTGACGTTTTCTGTGAACTTTGGTGAGATCACTGCTGCATTGCCGCACTTGATGGAGCGCCTTCAGCTCCTGTGGATGCTCTCACGCCATTACAACAAGAACGAAAGGATGGGCACTATGTTGGAAATGATTGCAAAAATCATCTTCGAAAGGATCACTGCACTCATTCATCCCAGTATCATTTTTGACAAGTAACAGCAATACTCTCCAGGGAGTGTGATGCCAAGATACTGGAATCACCCAAGTTGCATTCACTTTCCAGGGATCCCATGGTCGCGCTGGAACTCGCTGACTCAGCCAAGACCCTTTTGGAAGCCTGGAAGTCCTGCTATTTAGAAACCAGGGCGAAAATTGAACATTCTGGGAATGTAGCGAGATGGGAATTCGACCAATCAAAACTATTCCCAAAGACAGACTACGCAGCCCTTGTTGCTCAGCAGCTCTGTGAAATTGCAGTGGTCCTTGCAGAGTTTAAAAATTTCTTTGGCCCTGAGGTCAAGCAGGTGAGTTTCACTACAGACTCCGAACTTGGGCATTTTAAAACACGATTTGATTATTTTAGGTGATCGGCGACTCTCCGAAAGTGGACGAAGCCTTGAAACAGGCGTACCTGCTAGTGAAGCCATTTGTCGAAGTGCAGTTTGACCCTTTTGTCCCCAACAATGGGAAGTTATGGACTGACCTTTTGGAAGAGCTTCGCAAGGACGTACAAATTCTGGAGTCAGAAGCAAAGAGCTTCATTGACGAAGCTTTGCGAACTGTCAAGTAAATTGACTGAATTCCTAGAAATTCTATGTGGCACTACTTTGTTAATAATTTTCAGATCTGCGGATGCTGCTTTCCAGATGCTAATGAAGTTCAAGCACATTGAAACTCGTGATGGAATCAGGGCCAGGCTGATGAAAAAGTTTGACGATACGCTCACAATTTACATCAATGAAGTGAGGCACGTGAAGAGCTACTTTGAGGTCAGAGATCAACAAAATGCAAATTGACGAATAAGGAATAAGGTCTGGTTCAATGCTGTTTGGTCCAGGCTCACAAGGAGGATCCACCGTTGTTGAAGTACAACCCTCCAATCGCTGGTAGGATTTGGTGGGTGCGAGCTCTGTTCTACCACATCAAAAGAACCATCTTGGCATTCAGGTCACAAAACGACGTCGTCAGCACAAACATGGGGCAACTGGTAACACGGACCAATTTAAACTAGCACAGTGACATTATCTACTTGCCAGAGTTTGACTGACCCCACTGACTTTCAGGCATGTCAAGAATATTTGAGCTTGGCAAGGACAATGAAGCAATACGAGGATGATTGGTTCGAAGGTTTTTGCGACAAGGCACAACAGACAATCCCGTCCATTCGAGATCACATCTTTGTCAAAGTCCCTGCAACCAATGAGCGTAAGGCTGGAATAGTAATGGAATGCCAACATTCATTCAGCTAATTTTTCCCCGTAGTTGGTCCTAACTTGGCTATAAGCAAAGACAAGGAGGTCTACAAAGTCTGTCGTAAGTTTAACATTTTCATAACAAGGGTCGCATATTGGACTCATTTAGTTTTGAGAGTGACGATGACACTTTGATCAGTGCCTGGGAACGTGATGGAGATGATCCAGGAATCTCTGAACTTGGAGCAAATGGGCTACCGTTTGTCCGAGTCAGTGCGAAGTATTGCATTCCAGAGGACTCAATACTTCCGGAACAGTAGGAGACTCAATACAATCGTCAATTACTACTACACTGTTCGACGCAATCTTCGGCCTGCTGAGGTTACAATGCAACGCCATCTTCCGACAACGCCATACTAATATTCTTTGACCTTAGACGTTGCTGATGGAAAAAACGATTCGAGTGCTTGAAACGAATTTCGAATATGGAGTGAAACGCCTCAACTGGACATCTCGGGGGATACCTGAGCATGCAGTCAAGGTCCATACGGCTGTGCAGCAGTTTGAAGATGTCGTCAACCAGGTTAGGCTTACCCATGCCAAGCTGAATGAGCTGCGAAGCATTCGAAGCAAACCAAGGTTTAACTTGTTTAGGTGAACAAAGTAGCTAAGGATGTTCGTGTTCGACTGTGGATGATCAAGCATGGGAAGTTGTATGTGGAACCACCCTATGCACAAGATGGGAAAATCACTATCCCAATCATGGACTGCTGGGTAAGGAATTTGAGTGGAAATATGTGGAATTAGATTGACATTTTAGGTACTAAATTGGACATGAATTGGTAAAGGATTTCTTCCAATACTGGGAGCGTTATCGAATTCGTGTTTTTGAGCGACTGCTGATTCAGTTCCGTGGACTGCCAGCACTCTTCTTGAAGTTAGAGATGCTCATGTATGGAAGCTCCACGGGGAAAATGAAAGCGTTTAGACCTTACTTCAGCGGATGGGAAAAGCGGATCTTCCTCTTCATGTCAAAGTAAAATGCCAATCAACACCTTCCTAAAACTAATCAAGGAAAGAACCATGTCGATTAGTTTTTGCACTCCTCTCTCTGATTCATTCTTTTAGATTCATCATTCGTTCCCTGTACGATTTTGACCAGCGATTGATCCGGCCATTGCCACTCTTCGATGTGAATGCAGTCCTCCTTGCACCAGACATCCAACTGTCACCAACTCCACATGAAATCTACAACATGGTCATGACCGGGGCTAGAGACTGTGTTTATGGGTGAGCAACTCAGGGTCAAAGGCAAAGCTAAGTTTCTAATGCTGTACTTCATAAACTGATTTCAGAACGAAGAAGTTTGTTCGATGGATGCGTGGGACTTGCATCCTGGCTCCTCCAGTTTCACGTGGAAATGACAAATCACCGTTTGTTTATTCCTACTTCCTGGACATTGGACGACTGCCACGAGTCATGCAGCTGCTGCTTCTCATCCAGGAAACCATTCAGAACCTCCTTCGCCAAATATGGGACCATCTCAAACGGTATTTGTGACTTGAAAAGAGAAATTGCATTTTGAAAGAGTACCTATTTCGTTTCGACTAGCTATCGGAAGTTCAAGAACCTTTGGCGTTTCAACAAGGAGAAGACTGTACAGAGCTTTGCCCAGAGTAATCGCTCAGTCCTTGTTTACGCAGAGAAGATGGAGTTCTACACTGATCTGATCAATCGCGTGAACGATTTGCCGAAATTCCGCCAGGAAGGCTGTATTCGGATTAACATGGAACCACTCCATCACTCCATTTGCAAACACGCACGGGACTGGGTGACCAAACTCGGAACTGCTCTCGTCAACTCAACCAAGGAAGCAATGACAGAGTTTGACCAAGTCGTTCGGGTATTACAATCTCTTGACCTTTGGTCTGTCTAAAAGTTATTGAAGACAATTCTCAGGATTTTGAGCACGACCTTTTCGTCATCCCAAGAACGCTTCCAGACCTCAAGAAAGTTTTCTATACGATTCAAACCATCCAGGAACTGACAGTGGAGATGGAAGGGAAATACCAGGACCTCCTCACTCGCTTCTCAGTGCTACAACAGCACCACATTGGAGTACCACCACACCATGGAGCATAACTCCTGAATGATTAATTTCTGGTGTGATTTCCAGTACGAGGAGCAGGACATGCAGGTGGTGGAAGAGACTTGGAAGCGCTGGCAACTACTGTGGTTGCATGAAGTAAAAATTGTCGCTAAACAACTGGAACCGGTGAAGAAGAGGTTCAAGCGAATAACCACTCAGCAGCGGAACAAGTTCAAGGTCGAAGCTGCTGCTTTTGTTAAGCGCTACAACACAAACGGTGAGGAGACATGGAAGAGTTCAATTCAACATCCTGATTCCATTTTGTTTATTTATCCTAGGGCCGAACACTCTCGAACCGGAAGCAGACAAGACCGCTTTGATTGCCGTAAAAACATTAACTTGTTAGCAGTCTGGCAATTTTCAGTGGTTTTAATGTGGATTTTATATCACAGGAATTCCGCGAAGAGTTGGTTCAACTGGAGAAGAAGAAGGCTGCCCTGACGAGCCAAGAGAAGCTCTTTGGCCTCGACTTTGGAACCTACCCGGAACTTATTGATGTCGCCAGAGAATTGGAAACTATCGACGCTCCCCCTCCGGAAGAGGAGGAGGAGGAAGAAGACGATGAGGAAGATGAAGAAGACTAAAAACGAACGCTTTCAATTTACAAGAAATAAAGTGTTGCAATTGTAATTATTAGACAAAGGTCAAAGGTGCATTCAATGCATTCAAGATGACCATTTTCCCCTGCAACCCCATAGACCACTCATCGGCTGGAAGGTTCAATAACCTGAGGTTCGTCTCGAAGCTATTTTTAATTGGTTGATTTTAATTATCGTCATCAGTGTATTATAGTCGTTTGGGTAAGATACTACTAGTTAGTTTAGGAAGAAGAAGCATTACAAAAATATATGAATCAGTACACAGTATTGTGCGTTCGGACTGTTAGCTGCTAAAGGAGAAATGGAAGACATGACTGAAAGCGTGGTTTAAAAGGTTTGTAGTGGTTCGTAGAGTGAAATGAAAGGGACTTCTTTTTTGGCAAAGTTCTGGAGACTCCGGAGAAAAACGGTTTTCTCTGCTTCAGTTTCAAAGGCCAGTTCCCATTTGGGGACGATTGCAGAATCCAGTTGAAAGACGAGGCGAACAAACGTGGCATTGGCATCAAGGCTTTCCTAAAGGAGAAAATCAGAAAAATTAGATTTGAAACAAATTTTAGAGTTTGTAGGGACTTACGACTTGTCTCAATGTCGCCACTTCACGTGCGTGTTTTGCACTCACAGACTCGCAAGCCGTGTTGACGAGCCATGATAATTCAGACACCAAAATCAACTCTTCACTTGTGACCACAACTGCAGACACGGTGTAGGACTTATCTGCAAAACAATTAAACAATTAATCCAAAATGCGGAACATTTGGAGATAATTTCGAGAGCGTACCAGTTCCATGTCCATTGCTACAGAATGCGTGTCGCAGAATCCCAAAGTAACCAATAGGATTGGTGGGGCTCATCAGGGCCTTTTGTGTTTGACTAAAATCCTGGACTAACGGAGGTATCTCCATTTCACTGCAAACATCAGCTGGAAACAAAACAAGAAATTAGACTTCTACAAGAATAATCAATCTTCTCCTCTGTCATTTACCGAGGAAGAATTCGATGAAGTTTGATGTGCGACTTGAATCTCGAAAAATGAGTGCAAAATATTTCCCAGAGAAATCCAGACCAATCCCGTGCCGGCCAATCAAAACATCCAATTTGGTCAGTCTCGGGAGTGGGAAATTCTTCCAGCTCTGCAACCAACTTTCGATTCTGTCACTGGAAAAAAAGAATCAAAATTGTATATTCACATTCCACCAATCAAATCTCAATAACATCGGTTTAACTTACTTTTCAACTCCAGTGATTTTGCAAAAGTAGATTTTTTTGTTTGTGAAGATAACGAGAGAGAGAATGGATCCAGTGGATGTCATCACCATCACCTGTTGTCCATTAAATCAATCCTTTAATCATAATACCCAACTGCGCTGAATGCAAGTGTCGAAATAGTAATTTACCTTGGTGAGTGCGAGGAGCCGTTCTTCTGGGTGTTTAAAAAGATTAAGTTCGCAATGAAGGACCAAGCGATGGTCCACCTGGTTGAAGTTCTCGTAGTCGTATTTGATTGGCTGCGTAGCCGATAGGGCGGTGCCAAGGCTGTTACTCGAAGCCGACTGCCGCATAGCCAGTGGAGAGAACTGTTGCGAAATTGGATTCGAGGCTGTGATTGTTTTCTCGTACTGAGTGCAGATCGAACCGGTGCAGGAACCAGATGAGGTAGAGTCTGTCATTGGAATTCCGAGGTTTTTGACTGCGCTGAGTGCAATTTCCGGGAGCTCAACTTCTACTCCTTCCTCGACCACTGCGACATCAGATCCACTGTCATTCCCACTGGAGGATTTTGGAAGGACTTCAATGCTACTGCTGTCATCACAGCTAAGGGTCTCAATGTCACTCTCCGACTTTGGCTCTTCTGAAAACAAAAACAAACGAAATGAGCCCCATACTAATCTGAGATTTGAGGTTGATTGAATTACTTTTTCTGGGGTTAGTGCTATTAGCAGGGAAGGATTTTGGAGATCCCAAGCAGGAAGAGGATTTGTGACGAGGTTCACGAAGCCCTGCCGATTCCGTGGGGAGGGATTTCCCACCAAAGAATCCTGGACAATAATAAGGAAAAATTATTATTAGTAAACTCGCACGCAAACCATTAGCCCTCACGTCATGCATCGTGCAGGAAACTTTAATAAAAAAGGACCAGAGAGCACAATGCCCAGGTCTCGAAATTGCCAAGTATTACTGACCTTCAAGTGGGGTTGATGACCTCATTGGGAGCCAATTGCTCTTCGTTGGTGGACTCGGCACTGCGTCAACAATTGCATCGAGAGGAATGAGCAGTTCACTCTGACACGTTGGATTTGGACAGATTGGGATTTCTTTGGGGAATTTTCCACCCGTGACAGTGGTGTTGGCCATTGCTTTTGAAAACTCCCATTGACATTTTGTGCACTGAAATCCTTCTCCAAATTCCTGCAGAGCACTTGCCTGGAGATACGAATTGACCTGGTTCTGAAACAGCTTGAAGTCTTTCATAGGCATCACGCATAGCTTCTCCCTCAGGGCCTTCCGGAGCGTGTCAAAGTTCAGAGTGAAATGGACTGACTCAGTTTCTTCGTATCGCTTGTCTTCCCTCAAGCTTTTGAGACTTTTGAGATCCCACTTGGTCAGGATGAACTTCTTCTCATCACAGAGGTACAAAAAGTTATCCAAGATTGTCAACTGGAGGAGGGTTCCGTTTTCAAAGGTTCGGAAATACTGAGCTCTCCCCGTCGGGTCTTTGAAAGTATCCAATTGGAAGGAAAGTTCTTGCACTGAGTCTCCCGAGTAGTCTGAATTGGACTCGCTATTGCAGGCGTAGAAAAGATCTGATGATACATCGTGGGACGATGAGTTTTGGGACGCCTCTTCGTCCACTGGCTTGATTGACTCGTCTGAAATGTTTGTAGGGCGGGAATCTTCCGGCGCTGTCAAAGTTGTAGTGCTCAACTCCCATTCCGAAAGGGCAGAGTAAAATGACGAGTCCTTTGTCGTGAGTGGAAGGGACCTGGAGTAGCTGATGTTCTTCTTCGACGGAGATTCAACAGGCCGGTGCTCGATGTGAAGCAAGTTGCTCACGTCCTGACCTGCTTGACGGAAAAGCCAGAATTCATCTCCGTATTTTTGTCTTATTGACTGAAGCGCTTCGCTCGTTGCTCGTATGACTTCTTCCGAAGTGCAAGGCGGAGGAACTTCCTCGATGGAGCTGGACGAACTTCCACTGGACAACTGACTCTTCCCTCGTCGCACAATTATCGACCCTTTGTGGGAATTTTGCGGACTGTCTTCGGAAGGCTCGTCTGAATCCAGAATCACGACTTCCCGAATCTTTGGTTTCTTCCTGCAGGCGCTGCGTAGTGAGGATGAACTAGAGTCAATTGACAGCGTCAAACTTTTGAGATCCCCAAAACGATCTTTGGCCATGGACTGCGCACTGCTGCCCGACTTGCTTTTACTCAGCAGAAACGGCGGTGGGTTCAGCGGTGGGGTTGGTCGCTTGATCATCTCCAGCGCCGAACGAACTTCAGAACTCGACAGTTTCTTCTGATCCAATTGAAACAGCTTGCTTTTCACAGTAGTTCTGCTCAGGTGTGAAGCCACTGAGCGCCTGTAGTTGCCCGAGTAGGTGATAGGGTTGCCAATGAATGCAAGATTTTTTAGCTCAGTGAGGGTTCGAATAGGCTCGATTTCACGGTCGTCTGAAATCACATTTTGTGAAAGGTCCAGCATCTCCAGATGCTGTGGGAGTGGGTGTCTTGAAACCAAAGTAGGGATGTAGTTATTTGACAGCAGTAGAACCTTTAAGTTTGGTGGCGTCGGGGGGACGGTTGTGAGTTGATTGTAGTTTAAATTGAGCACTGTCAACGTATGCAGAATTCTACTGAAATTGGCGTCAATGGAAGTTATCCGATTCCTACTCAAGTTAAGAATCTCCAGTGCAGGAGTGCATTCTAGCGATGTTGTGGAGACGTGCGCAATGCGGTTGAAAGCGACGTCAATCTCTCGCACTTCCGGCCACACTGAAGTGAGTGCCTGGGACGAGACAGGATTGAGCGTATGGCCAGGGGATGGAAGGATCTCAGCACAGCAAGGAACGTTGAAAATTTGGTCCAATGACTCAATATTTCTAGAGCATTTGATTCTGCGGAGTTTTCCTCGGAGGGTATTGAGACCAGTGACCATGTGAGGAAAGACTTTCCTGAGTTCAAGAAACTCCAAGCTTCGGAACAAAGTCAAATCGAGGCTCCCATTGGCAGGGGCATTTTCAGACAAAACGATGGCCAGGGAGGGCGTTTGCTCGAAGAAATCCGACAAGAAAAGGACTTGGTCTTCATACTCTTGGGTTGTGTCTTGGGGTGGGACTCTGTTAGTTGTGACGGCATTCACGGCCTCCCCAATATTCCAGAGGAGTGCAGAATCAATCACAAAAGGGACTGAGCGGTCTAGGATTTTGTCACAGTTGGAACGAAGTTGTCTCGCAATTGCGACGATACTTCGCGTATAGGAGTCGGGACGAACGTCCATTTTGCAGTCACGGCGGAGGTTGTTGGCGGAGAGTGGATCATTCAAAGCCGCAGAGGTCCACTGCATTTCCTCCACTGGGAAACTCGTTTGACGACAGAGTTGAAGGGACTTTCGTTTTAGCAAGTACTCTACTTCAAAATGGCGATCACGCTCGTCAAGTTTCTGGCAGATTTTACGTTTTCTCCAGTTTGGGAATCCCTCGTCCTCGTCTTCGTCGTCGTCACTTTCTTCCCCACTTGAAGTGATGGCGTCGTCACTCGTACAAATTGAAGTCGTCGAAGAGAGGGACGAGGTTCGGGTACAAGGGGGTTTCAAAAAGCGGGCTGCAAATAAAATCAATTTAATAATTAATTAGTATTGCTGAGGTGTTACCCAGTACGCTGAAACCGTACACAAAAGATGACCTGATGGTTCGTGAGCACTTTATGCAAAGCTCCCCTTCCAAAATCCGAATGACTTTCAATTGGTCTTTTTGCAAAGTTGCGTGATTCGGAAATCAGCACGCGAGCTTTGACCCCTTGCTTATCTTAACTAAAAAGCCTAAAAACTTTAATCCTAACGCAGAGAAGATGACGACATTCCATCACCCCATTGTCTATCTTTAGATTCTGTTTGCTTTGAATTGTCTTCTAATGCAAGCCTAACAGAAGAGGAGATTTTGTCAACTAAAGATAAAGACTAACCGCTCTGGAATCCCAGTTCATGAAGTTGAGATTGGCTGAATGAGAGCATTTCCCCACTCTGTAACTGTTGTTCGTAACTAAGGATCATTGTGGAACTGGAATGATGATAAAAGTTTATTTTAACTGTTGAAACTGAAACCTTTGCGTGTTAGGATTGAACTAAACCTACCTCCCTTCTGGAAGATGGTTAAATACCCCAGAAATTGAAAACATCGGAATCAACCATGAGTCATGGCCAGCCACTTGTTCCCCCCCTCAATAACAAAAAAGGTCAACAGATCCTTCTAAGTCATGGCTTATTTTGGGTTATCGTCCGCCCTACAAAAGACAAGGGGCTTATTCCTGGGAAATGAACTTGTTCTTCTGCTTATCCTTAATCCCTGATTAAAAAGAAACAACAGGCAGGTGGCTGGAGAGTTTGGATGATGCTGTTACGGAAAATCACAATTAGTCCATTTCTCGACCTCAACAAGGGAAGATTCCTTCAGAATTCTGCGTCAAAAAAGGAAACAGAATGACATAATAATGACAAAGGAGACCAAGGGGACTTGGAAATCCAATTTTATAATCTGAGGCCAACGGTTTATATCAGGGTACTTCAAGGTACAATGGAGAGAGTCCATTGACCAAGCAGCAGTGTCCTTCGGGTCCCTTTACAGGTCCAAATCCAAGTGTCCAGATTTAACCACTCTAAACTGACATGAACAGAGAAGATGAGGGTTAAGATTAGGGTTCACGTGTTTCCCCATTGGACTGTAAGCTCTATACCATACCCTCTATGGAATCCCCACATGATGATTGCATGTTACAATTATAGAACTTAACCAATTGTCAATCAATTCATTAATTATTAAAACAATGGAGTACAATGGTTCCCTTACGTGTGTTTGGTGTATTTCCTTTGATTAATCCTCGGATTAATTGAACTGCGACGTGTTGACGATGATTAATTTGCAAGAAGACAAAAGAGAATTTGCGATTTTGCAAAATAAAAATCTTCGCAGTTCAGCCACAGAGCAGTTGAGCCACAGCTGATTTTCTCACAATCGGATTAGCGCCTCACACCCCGTGCGTACGGCCGCAATTCATTGACGCACAGAATTGCATCAATTTCTGTAAACTCGTACGATTGGATTAAGCAGACTACGCAGAACTAATTAATTTAATGCTAATTTATGCTAATCGAAGTTGAAGGTTGATTGAAGGATATTCCATCCTTCCTTCCTTGGAGGGATGGAAAAACATTGACGTTGGGGCGCTTGCTTGGGCTGTTTTCACTTTTGTATTTAGGTCAATGTGCCCAGCTGACCTTAATTTTATCCATCATTTCACCTTCAATTAACTAATCAAAAGTGTAATTAACCTTTCTGTTAATTAAGTGCTCCTTTTGTGTCTAAACTGCTGTGCCTGGACGCTGGGTGTGGTCGGTCGGTGGTACGTTATTGCGAAATTAAGCTTTGAAGCTGTACTTTTCTAATGTACCTATGTTGACCTTTTGACCTTATTCAGGTTTCCATGTTCATCATTCTGTCTTGGTTGATCTACGCTTTGCTTAGCCACTACCAAGTCCGGATTGTCCTGGCCATAATCATCTAAATCTTAAGTTACTGTGTGTTACATACCACACCATCAGATGGACATGTCTTCAGAAACGTTTGAGATCCTACAAGAGGAACTGAGGAGTTTGTGTGACACCATTGACATGAGGATAGAACGGAAGTTGGTCGGGTGTCCATTTGGCGAAGCCAGGAAGAAGCTGATTTCGGAACTCCAGCGTGACCTGGACGAAGCGAGCAGTTTGCTGAGGCAAATGGAATCAGAAACTCGTATGGCTCCGCAGCCTTATCGAGCTGAGCTTGTATCGTCCCTTCGTAAGGACAAAGAAGTTGTGGCCAAATTCAACACTCGGTATCGGAACGTACTGGCGGATTTTGGGTCCAGCCGGTAAGATTTGTGGTTGATTCGACTATTTATCATTAGTGGAAGGGGATGGCTCTGATTTGATTTGATTTTATTCAGGAGCGCAGGCCTGTCTGACCCTCGTCGTGTTGTGCTCGAGGGCAGGAACATTTTGGAGCGTACTTCTGACAGCATTTCTCGTTCGACAGCGGTGGCTATTGAGACTGAACAAATCGGGAACGAAGTCGTTGGTGAACTCGGGACTCAGCGAGAGTCTTTACTTCGGGCTAAAAACCGCTTGCATGACACTGATGTTGAGATCTCGAGGAGCCGGAAGATCCTCCGTTCGATGTACATCAACATGATTTATAACAAACTGGTCTTAATTGGGATAATAATTGTGGAAGTTGGGATACTCGGGGTCATCTGTTACATCAAATTCCTCAAGCCCAAGAGTTAAGTCATTCCTCATTCGTAAATCGTAAGTGACTCATTTCCAAACTTCATTCTATCCCACCATATCATTGAAAAGTGTGTAATTAAAATACTGTGAGTTTATTTCCCAATTGAAACTGACAGTTGCACATTCGAATACTTGGATTATTGCTTAAAATTCCTATAGTTAAAATCTCTTGTGTGGGTATAAAACAACAGTAAGTACTCCCGTGATTTAAGGCATTGCAGTTAACTTAACTTAAGTAATTTCGTTTAGATTTTTTTAACTTAGGATTTAGTATAAAAAGGCCCAATTTCCAAGGCCTCTTTTCAATTTATAAATTATTAAACCTTCATCACAAGTTCCACGTCGTGAGAGGTTCTTCTCTCCTCTTTCTAAACTTTACACAAACTTTCTAAAGGGACTGTGTTTTTTTTTGTTAATAAATTAAGGGGTCAAGGGCAGAGGTACTTGAGTCTCACAGGGTGTCGTTAATTGCGCAGCAGAAAATACTTTGGGCCCGTTTTAGTCCACCAATCAAATTAACAACACCAAAACCCAGTCAAACACGCACATGCACGCACTTATTGTCTGAATACAAAACATTGTGACCACAATTGACCTCAATTGACCTTCTTAAGCCTACAGGGCGCTGCTTTGTGCACTCGAGTTTAAGTTAAATTAATAAGTACTCACGTTTAAGTGTAGGAGCCGTAAATACGTTCTCGTTTACCCTATGTACAAAAAAGTGGGACGGGCTAATTAACAAAGATGGACGGGAGGTTGGAGGTCAACTAGACTTCAGTTTTAACCCCACTTGGAGGGAACGCTTCCGAAATTGTGAGTGTCCCATCTGAGCCTCCGCGGACATTGAGACTGATGTTCCCATTGGCATCGACCAGGGAGTTGTTATTCGGTTCATCTTCCTCCATTTTGATGTTATCGTTGGACTTGGAGATGCTCAACTTCCGACCTGGAAGGCCACCGCTCCCTTTCCGAAATGCACTCATGCCACGGACCCTAAAAACCAATTCAAAAAATGGTTCATACAAATGTCCAATTTTACAGTTCGGAACGGGGATTTCTTACCAGAGTTCACGATGCCGGTATGCGAAATGTTTCCTTAAGGCATCCCGTGATCTTGAGGCGTGGCTACAGACAGAACACACAAAGACCTGCCCTGAGTGTCCTTCCATATGAACCTAAAAAATCCCAACATTAGGTTGACACTTAACAATTAATTTCGTAATCTAGATTAGTTTTTGTCCTTACGCGGAGGTTGTAGGCGTTGCTGAATTTCTTATTGCAAATGTCGCAGATGATGGCCTCCTGCGGTTTCTTGGGTTTGAGTGCCTTTGGTGGTTGGACGGAAGGGTCAAGTCGAGATGAGCTGATGAGGTCACCCTCTGCCCCTTGGTTTCTTGGCTTCCTCTTCACCCCACGCGTCGTGGATGGTTCTGACAAGGGCAGATGCTGGCGATGGATCTGATGCTGTTGGAACTGTTGGATTTGTGCTTGATGAGACTGCATTGCAGAAGCCACTTTTGCCAAATCAATCAGTGGGTTTTGAATACTTAGAGGAAGGCCGATGTGACTTCCTCGCCCTCCACCGCCTCCACCACTATATCTCTCCCGGCTAAATTCGTTCCCTATGTGGTACTCGACATTAGGTTCAAGAAGTTGTGCTGGGATTGGTCCTCCGTCGTCCCCTTCGTTCTCGCCTTCATCCCCACCCTGACCTTCCTGGAGCATGAAGTGACCCGACGCATGCGAAGGTGAGTAGTATAGACTCTCCCCGTACTCACTCTCCCCATCCCCTTCTGTGTCGTCTGCGTTTGAATTGCAGCTGAGGTTGACAGGTCCTTCGTTGTAAGAGTTGGACTGGGTTCCAGAAGTCCTAGGGTTCTTTAGTAAGTTGTCCAGGATACTAGTGCCCCCTCCGAAGAGACGCCCAGAGGATTTGGAAGGCGGAGATTCCTTTGATGATTTACTTCCTGGGGAGACCCTTGAGAGTTTGAGGCTCTCGAGAAAGGCAGGTGGTGGTGGGAAGGGGGAGCTGCTCTTTGACCTTTCACCTGAACGTGAATCTCCCCTTCGTCCTGAATGGTAAGAGTAGGCAGACTGGGAGCTTTGTACTGACGGGGTGGGAGATGGGGATGGGACGACGGAAGAGACGTGGACACCGTGGATTGAAGGGATTTGCGGAAGTTGCATCGTGGGGATTCCGGACTCTTCACGCCCTTCTGTCTTTGTGGGGGAGTCTGTGGGACGATCGTGTCCAGAAGAAGGGGAAGGAGAGGCTCTGGTGGTTGTCGTTTCTCCAGCAGATTCAGGTACCATTCCTGTCAGAGATTCAAGAACGCCCTAGAAAATAGAAAATAGCATTTGCCGGTGTAAATATCGAACTGGGTTGTTTATATAAATACATACGCCAAAAATTTTTTAATAAATTTTTGATGACGTTAAATTGATGCATTTTTATGTTTTTATTTTTAAGGGTCTTCTGGGTACTTACAGGTTCTCCGAATCCAGAGATGCCGAGGAATTTAGCCCCAGCGACCAGTTGTGGTATAACTGAGACAGGGACATGAGCCTCTCCACAGTAGAGGAAGCTGAGGAGAGCTTTTCCAGCTTCTGGTGGGATGTCAACCACAATGACGGGCATCATGTGAGACGCTGTGACCATTGTCTATTTTTAAAAAAAGGAAAAAGGCATTTAGGAAAATTGGAAAGTAGGTCTCGGTGGAGTGTTGAGAAGCAGGAACCAAGACGCACACACGTGGAATGCCTTCTCCTGGACCTCATAAAACAAGTTGATTTTACAGGAGGAATAAGTTTTGGACGGATAAGGACGACCCGTTCTATTTCTGGAAAATCCAGTGACTCCGTCGTCCGTTGGAAATGACTCAAGGCCCGCCTTCTCTCGTCACTTTCTGCGTCCAGTGAAGAGGTGGGTACCACCAGGCGCCAACCCTCGCCAACACACTCACTCCAACTTCCTGGTTACTTGCAAAATGGAGAGGGGCTAAAATTAGCAAATTCTATGGAACTGATCCGGTCCTATCCGTTCTTCACCAGTCAGTCGTCGTCTTTTATGGACATGTTCCAAAAATGCTGTTCTGGAGGACGATAGTTTTTGGCGTCCCGCCGAGCCTCCAAGGAGAGTCTGGACCGTTTTCCTTTGTGTGTGTGTCTGGATTCCTTTGTCTCGTTATGTAGAGAAAAGCAATGTGTAGAGTCCTTACCTGGACAACTGAGGCAACGTATGGGGATGCGGCAGTGAGGATGATTTTGTGAACCGGAAGTGGGGTCCCTTGGCAGAGCAGGACGGCGTCTGTCCCGATTCCATTGTCCCACAAATTAGCGAGAGATCGTTGTAATGCTACTAGCTGCGTGTTCCACTTGAGGGAGTACATGTTGGTGGGCCCTTGACTGGACTTGGAGTGAGTCCCACTGCTCCGTGTCTGCGTTGTAGTCGAGTCTGGGTTGATCCCTCCGATTCCAATGGAAACTCCGGTGGTTCCAAGGGTCTGTCCTCCTGCTCCCTTACTCTCCCCTCGGTGTTGTCCCTTCAACTCAAAGACGCTGAGGGAGCTCATGCTTCCAGCTACCTTCTCCATTGGACGAGTCCAGAGACCTTCGGCCCAAAAAATCCTTCCCTCCTGAAAATAAGAGACAATGCAGAAGGGAAAGGCTAGAGTTTTATAATAATAAATGCTACAACAATGGGTCATTCACTTCATATCCAGCAAAGCCTCCATTTTACCAGTAAGGAACGACAAGGAGAGAATGAGGAGGTCCAAGCCCTGAACTTGGTTCTATTTGGATCCTATTGTTTCCCACTGATTGGGTCACCTGAACATGAACTTTGGAGTCGTATTCTCCTTTCCTTGGGCTGTTGAATGGGGTGGACACACTCCGTCGTCCACAGCTCTCAAGGGGCAACTACCGATAACGCTACTTTGGCACACCTGAGATGATGATTTCTAATTCCATGCAAAGAGTTGCAAATCCAGTCTCCTATGGTAGGCAATGTACTCTGAAAGGCACCAAAAGAAACCATACCCAGGATCACCCGAAACCTTCTTCTCAGCAACATCATCTCAAGCGGAAAGACAAGTTTCGATGGATGAATTTCTATCTTGAGGGAGGCCTTCTCAATACCCTATTCTAAAGGGGTCACTGGAGGTCAAATCAATCCAAAAATAAATCAAAGATGAAATCACGAAAATCGTCAAAAATTCACGAATTTTTCAGCTGCCAAAATTCACTGTCTCCGCTCAATATGGAGATTTTCAAAAAAAAAAAAAAAAGTCCGGGAAATTCAAACTGGAAAACAACGTGGGACCCACGTGTGGATTCTGTCGCCCTTTGTCTCTTTGTTCCAACTATATTTCCAAATCCATTTCCAATTTAATGTTATTTTAATAAATTGAATTTTGCGATGAAATGTAATTGTCAATTCCCATTTCCAAAGTGCTGAATTTCTCCTTTTTCATATCCTGGTCTGGTGGAGCTCACGTTGGAATTATTTTAATGAGGACAAACTACTGCAAATTTTTGCATTGCGTCTCTCATGAACCTGATTTTCTCTTCCGCCTTTCCTCCCTGGATGGTTGTTGGAAATGAGGACGCAGTAAGGGAACTCTCTTTTCTTAAGGGAGGGGATGAAATGTCGCGGCGAGAGAAGTAACAGTAAACTCTCTTGCAAAGGGGATGAAGAACTTGCTTCCATGAAACAATGGAGGGATGGAGAGAGATCTGCAGATTCATCTCAAGGAATGCAAAATCACAAACCACCACTTACTACAGAAGAGACGGTGGTGGGATTTCATGGCGAAATGGAGGATAGGCATGGAGAGGTTTGAAGCAGAAAGAGGTCATTGAACCCAACTTTCAAAGTAGGTGGAACTCCTTTTCCAACAATCAACGTCTTCTTCCCACGTTGTTCCCAACAATCCTCCATCCCCTCACGGAGTTTATGGACCACTTCCGACCACCACCACCACCGGGGATCACCATGGTCCAACGACACCACAAATTCCAGAACTCAGGCCAATCACCCCCTCCTCCTACCAGGAACACTAAGGAACACGAGGGAGGCGACCTTGGCCATGGCATTTCATGTTCCCTGTGGAGGTCATGCCCCCCATCTGCTTCTGGAAAGTGGATCGCTCTCTCCGCATTCATTGAGTGGACGAGTGCTAAGTGTGTCCACTCTTAGTCCAAGGGGTCGTTCACACCCTGGGAGGCTTTTCTTTGCAGTCGTCTCGACCAAGTACTGGACTCTCTCTTCTTCAGTGGATGAGGATGTTGGAAATTGGCAAAGAATCTCATAGCCTCGTTTCCTTTTCTCAGGAGCCACCCTGCCAGAATGAGCACAGCAAGTAGCTCAACCTCAAAACACTTCCAACGGTTCTTGTTCCTCAATTAAAGACTCCACGAAGGAAACAAAGCAAGAAAAACGAGATACTTCCAATGACCTCAGCACGTAGAAATCTCAATGAAGCCATACAATCTAATCTCCTCCAGGTAGGACCCAAAGGGTTCACACCTACGACAATGACGAGGAACGGATGAAAAGTGAATCCCAGAAAATCCAGGGGTGACGACATCGGAAACGAAAGTTCTGGAGATCAGGATGACGACAAAGGGATGACAAGTCACTTCCAAGGAAGTTAAAAAACGATTTCAAAACGAAAATTGGTTCTGAAAATGGAAGCATGGAAATTGGAAAGGACGCTCATTTTAGAAGCAGCTTATTTAAAGAGAATTCAATAAGGGAAAAAGTGTTGAATTTCCAGATCATTTTGCTTCTGTTTTGGAAGGGTTGAAATTATTTGAAGGGCCTTACCTGCTGCGTCTATTTTTGAATTTCTCCTTCTCCAGATTTGTCCTTTTCCAGGAAGGAATTTCTACACTCTAGCAAAGCACTGCAGGGGAGATGCTAAACTTAGCCCCTTCTCTCGTCCCTTTTTGGCGTCCGTGCACTTTCCCTCACTCGAAGGGCTCTCCCTTCCTTTGTTCTCTTTTCCAGTCCACACCAGAACCTGGAGTTTGTTTTTTTCTGCTTCAGAGCAAAGGGGAAACTACCAACTTCCGGACAAGTTTTTTTTCCCTTTGCCGAACTCGGTGTTGGTCTGGGTGGCAGCTGCAATGACTGTCGACTGAGCTTGGGCTCGCAGAGTTTCCCTGCTCAAGTAACTCAATCCGTGTCTGAAGGAAGAGAAGCAGATGACGAAGTTGAATGTTTCCAAGTTTCAAGTGGAGATGAGCTCACCCTCCCTTGCTTCCTTTCCTGGACAAGATTTCCAAGTCAGGAGATCAGCCATGCAGCAAGCAACCAACGTCCACACAATCAGGCAGGAAACAATGGAACTCACGTGACGCTTCCTCGTCTCGCTCCAGCAAACAATAGGCAGCCGACAACACTTCTCAATCATTCCAGCGAGAGGGATGGGAGGGCAGCAGCGGCATATTCAGCCTGTCATGGACTCTCCAAAACGCCAAGGACGGAGATCAACGTACTGGAGAAGGAGCATGAAATTGCGAACATTTCCAGAGGGCAATCCTCGTTTTTTGCCCACCAGGTTTCCACCACCTTCCTTCATCGTTTCTCACCTGACTGGCTGGTGAGAAGACGAAGGGTGGTGGTGGGTGCCTGGATCTTGAGAGGTCATTGCTATCTTATCCCACCAAGTAGGCCACAGGGAAGGAGGAGGAGGCATTGTTGCAGGGATTGTTGACGACCGGGCGACGTTCCATGGCATGAGCAACAATCGCCACCAGCCCAATTCTCAATTCTCCAACTGCTACGTGCTCAAGGCTCAGGGAACAGATCATGCTGGAGCTTGGGATTTTTTTCTCGCTGAAGTGTGCAAAATCCTCGGAGTGGGCGGATAAGGTCTGAGTAATTGGAAAGTGATGATCATTTGGAATTTGGATGAGTCTGAGGTTTGGCCTTTGTTGGTCGGTGCTGGAGAATCCATTGCGTCATGAGCAGGAATTCTTGGAGAGGGGCGGATGAGGAGCAAAGTGGCGATTGTTATTACAAACACTCTGGAATCTTAAAAACACTTGACCTTGAATTCCAGTCAAATAAGTGGACAAAACGCATCACCACATCAAACTATACGATCCTAATGGGAAAAATACTTGCGCCAAAATACCAGCATACACGAACCCAACTAGATGAGAACAACTATTCCAGTATCCTTCTCATTTTGTTCTAACTCTGAATTTGCAAACGAAGAAGGATGACAGATTTCTGCACTTTTTTCTAAGCGTTTTCTCACTTTTTGCGAAGTGTAATTTCCTCATCTTTCATCGCTGTCGTGCTATCACTGGAATGAGACTTGCGCTACTCGCCTTTGCGCTATATTCATCGATTGGAGTTCCAAATCTCTTCTCAGCACCACTTTGTTCGAGTCTGACCGAATTTTCGGTGTCAGTGCGGTAGAAGGAAGAGGAAGGAGGCGACAGGAACGAGCTGAAAAAGATCCTGAATGGGGTCTTCCCTGCAGTGACAGGACGCTCAAGGGACACTCGAGGTCAGCTCACCTAGTACCTTCCCTTGGCCACTTGCCACTTGGATCCATTTGGTCAGTGCAAACCGCATTGCTTCCGATGTTGATTGAGAAAGTGAGTGCGTGGGGGCGGAGACTGCGGGAGTCAATCTCTGATTGGTCCAATTAAGCTACCTTTAGAAGAGAGAGAAAGAGAATGCAAGAGTGGAGGAGTTGTCTCTTCGTTGTCATTTGTAAGTGACCTCATTATGACCTTTGGGTCAATTTATGCACAGTTTCCTAACGATAAGCCTGTCCTCTACTTCTACAGTGTTCTGTCCAATTCTGAGTGTCTTCTGTGGGGCCGGAGAGTGTCGAAGTAAGTCCCTCTCCAAGTAAACATTAAGAAAAGCCAGGGCCCTTAGAACAAGGATTTAAGCTCTAATTAAGGGATTACTTGAGGAAGGTTCATTAATTTTTGGGTGCCTCACTTGAGTTTTTGTTTTTGTGTTTTTTCTCTGGACTTTCCCTTGGATCGTGTTCTAACTTTCACTTCCGGTTTAACATTTTAACGGTAAACCTGGATAGGATACTTAGGCGGTAAGTCCAGCTCCGATGTCACTGATCGTGAGTTCCTTTGCCTCTTGTCAATGTTGAGTTCGTTGCTCTGCTCTCTCGCTCTTCCCTTCCTTTCGGACTCTGCAATTAAGCTCACAATTAATTGATTAATTGAATTTACCCTAACCAGTCCAGCAGTAGGAGAAAGCGTGGGTAAATTAGGTCAGTAAACTGGAATTTGGAAAGTAGCTAGAGACTAGCATTTTGGGTTTTGGAGAAAGTATGAGCACAAACACGTTAGCCGGTTAGCCATTTTAGGTTGAGAAATGCGATGGTTAATCCTAGACAAAGGTCAACTCCTAGACTTGACCTTTATAGTCTTAGTTTTGAATTCAGTAGTTTACAATACAGATTTATAGCCCAAGTCCCCCTCTCCCTTTTGCATCCACTATTACTCACTTCAACCTTCATCCCCCTCAGTCTGCCCTTTGCTTAAGTCCCCCGTGTCCTTTGACCTTGGTCACCTTTCCCTGCAGTGGGCTTGCTTTCTCTGTCACTCACCAATCCACCCTCACTACCTTCAAGTCCTTTTTGTCTCATGCAGCAAGGACGCTTGTCTGCTACGACTGCGACTCAAGGTTCGACCTCTACTGCGATCACATAGACAGGGCGAATCTGACAGCGAATAAACCAAGGACTAAGCTATGCGAAGGATGTTGCGTAAGATGACCCCTTGACCCCTTAATAAACTCTAATTAACCCATTCTGTTCTCTTCTAGGTCAAGTTTTACCACAAGTACCCTAACCGTAAGTATATCTTATAATAGCAAATTGGCTGGTTTTAATCCTTTGTTTGACCTCAGGTGACCCCTACGTCCAGCGAAGTTGTACTGAGAACATCATCATCAACTACTTTATGGTGGACCATGTTTGTATGAACGAAGGGAAAGACCGTGGCCGGATGTGCTTTTGTGAAGACAACTACTGCAATGCGTCAGTCCGACGGAAGGGAGTGTTCGCCAGTATTCTTGTGTCACTCCTCATTCCATCGACTACGCTCAGAAATGCCTTCTAAAGTACCCTGGTCAACGAGCCGTTGACCACGTTTCCCTTGCTCCTTCTTCAGTAATAAAATCCCGGAAGGTGCTCAGGTGCTTGTATAACTTTAATGAGTTCCGATTCCTGGAAGAAACGCTCAAAATTAACATTCAGAAGAACAGGGCTACATAACTTCCCAGGCTCTTGTTCCTAATAAACCTCCCTTAACTTGTGTTGAAGGGAACACAACCCTACGAAATAACTACGATAAATTACGCTCTATTACTTCACTCACTTGAGAAACAAAGTCACCTCTCACTGCGCCCAGAGGAATTACTAAATTAACTAAAAATTCAGTTCACTCCAAAGAGAAAAACGGAAAGAGTAAACTTATAAATTGACTATCAATAACACTGCTCCTTTTTTCGAGAAAAAGGAATTCACTGTGACCGACGGAATTTCTTTGTATAGACTGGAAACATGACCTTTTCCTCTTCCGCCTTACCACATGTGGGTCTCACGAATTTCACTGATGATTTGACTCGCTTTCTGAAGAGCCTATCGGAACAACAAAAGTTCAATCAAATTCAAAAAGTCGGGGGTAGTTTAGATTCAGGCTGACCTTCAACATGTCCGCTGCTTCACGTCTTCGTTGTGCAATGTGTTCCGATTCTGCCAAAAGTCCGTCGATTTCATCCTGCTTGTAAAGATGGCTCACCTAATTGTAAAAAAAAAAGTAGATAAGAAACGTTCCCGGAAATAGGAGTTCACCAGCTCACCAGTTCAGATTGTAGATTATCCTGGACGTAGTTGACGAGAAAGTGCATGATGGCCTTTGGAACCGAATCCTGGATGGACTTTCTTATAATCATGAAATAGGATTTGATCAATTCTTCGATTATTCGACAGTCCCTTTGTTCCTTCTCTGAGAATTGCGGAGAGGTTGCATTTGGTTCGCCATGGAGAAGGTTGACGACGGACTTCCTTTTCACTGGGCTCTGGACAGCTTCCGTCGTTTCCCCATTCACTCCAGCATCGCCGTTTACAATCGGGACGTCACCTCCAGCACTCGGCAGAGAAAACTGCTTCCGTATATTTTGGTTATCGTGAATTGGAGTGTTGTCTGATGACTTGCCAATCACAGTGCCAAACCAGGACTGAAAATCAGTTGACAATTTTTATCAAAAGTGTTCAAACACGAAATAAATTGGAAGTTGAGAAGCATTTGGCGCAACACGATGGTACTAATTAACTTACCTTTGCCCCTTCCACAGTTGATTCCTGGATGCTGTTTGCAATCCCTGGCAGTGGATTCCCAACCATGAGTTGATTTCGCTTTAAATTCTTATCGTGGTGATGACGATGGTCCATGACTTCCATTGCGTTCGTAGCAGCATCAGAAACACGACGGAAATCCGGATGTTTTGTATTAATATAAGCCAACTCGATTGCAACCAGGTTCTCCACCATTTCATTCGTAGTGGGAAGTCGACGTCGAAGGAGGTGAGTGACAACGTCGATAATCTTCTCATGCACCTTTGGAAATCGAAGCATTTCCTGCTGCACTTCGACACCGCAGTGTTGGATAATCCGTTGCATCTCTTCATGAACTAATTCCACACAGCGTAAAGAAGGTTCTTCCAACCGACGAATTTGTCTTTTGACCAATAGCTCGAATGTAACCTACAAAACATTTCAGTTGTGATTAGTAAGTAAACTGAATCATCCATAAATCTTTTAGTTTTACTTCTGGGACAAATAGTGCCGGTCGTGGTCCTGTAGCATTTCGAATAGCAGTGAGAATATCCAGCTTGGTGAGTCCACTGACGGGGTCAATGGCAAGTAAAGTGTGTCCAAAGGTCTCATGGAAGATGTAGCAGATCCTAGCCCCACCACAGAGCTCCGTAGTCTCAATGTTCCGTGCGGTTCCATTGATTGTGGCATTGTAAGACGAAGCGAATTTCGTAATGATCTGAAGCAGGGTTTGAGACTTGTCACGAACATCGTCCCCGTATGATTGCAGTACCATTTGAAATTGGGAAATCATCAGATTCACTCGGGTCTGGAATTATAAGGAAAAATACAAAAATGTGGAATTTGACTTTTGCACTCATTGTGAAACTAACCTTGAGTTCTGGTAGACAGTCACGAATGTGGTGCATGAGGAGTCTATTGAGTGTTTTGGCCAAGTACGGAGTCCCACTTCGAGATGCGAGTGTGGGGTACTTCCGCTGAAGAAACATGGCCTCGTCCTTGAGTGCTTCTTCGATTGGCTTATTATTCTGAATATCCAATTGAGATCGATTGACAACTCCGATGATTCCCAACTTCACGGGGACCACGCGACCACAAAGAACGTCAACAGCATCTGTCCCAGCATCCATCAAGTCCAGCTTGGTCACCACCCCTAGGGTTCTCCGCCCATCGGCGTCAACTATCTTTGCCAGTTTTAAGCTCTCTGACGTGGCCATGTCATTATTGGCAGGAGATACCGCAAGGATGATGCAATTTGGGTTCCTGATGTATGAAATAATGAGTTTGTTGATCTGGTCTTCAATATCAGCAGGTTGGTCACCAGCAGGGACCTATGATAAACACCAACGTTATCGCTCATCATGGGTTTTTAGACCAAAGATCATTAAAGAAGTAAAGTATTTACCTTCACAATCCCAGGGAGATCAACTACGGTCAAGTTCACAACCCGACCCGAGAAGACTTTGAGATTAATTGACTCATCGCAAATGTTCTTGTTGCTCCCTGCCTTCCTATTTGTCTCAGCCTCAATCTCTTTCCGAACTTCTTCAAAGTCGATAAAGACCTTGTCCGGCTTGTGAAGGAATCGACACCATTCTTCAACATCCACTGTTCCTGGAATACCAATAGCCTCAATTTAGCATCCTCAATTCATTTAATTAAGTATAAAACTTTACCATCCTTTGCCGAGCGATGTTCCCTATCTTCCTTTGGAGCATAAATTAACTGGAGGACCAAAGGACACCGGGTCACTGTCCCAGTTCCACGGGGAAGAAAAGTTCTCCCAACGAGACTCTCCAGGACAGAGCTCTTTCCAGAACTCTGCAATCAATTGATTCGTGTTCAAACAATACCTTTACAACATAATTCAAATACTTGTAATTAAACTGCAGAGGAATAATTACCTGAGTTCCAACAACCACAATTTGTGGTAGTTGGATTGCATCTGCTCCGATGGTATTGAATACATCCTGGAGCTTGTTAATTACAGGGATTAGTGCCTCCATAGCTAACTTGATTAGTTATAATAAATTAAAGGTACACAAGGGATAAGAAAAGGGTCACTGCGACTGGGTTGGAAGTCTTCACGTTCCTTTACTGTAAATGACACTAAGCGTAGCTCGCCGTAGTTAACCCGATACGTTAATTAATTGTGGTTAATTGATTAATTAGACAAGGACGAGACCAAGGAAAAAGAACTTTGGAAATGCAAAATGGGAGTTTTTTACAATGGGAATTTCTGTTATGAAATGATAAAATGGGTTCAAAAAACACACACAGGGATCAATACGAGCAAAGTTGGACAGTCGCCTCAAGTAAAAATGTAGGTCAAGCCAAGGTCACGTTTTTACAAAAATATGAGGTCAAGGTCACACCTCAATAAACCTAAAGTCAATCGAAGGAATTGAATCTAGTTTGATTAGAGCAGGGAGATGGAAAATCGGGAGCTTTTTTGTGTGACGTTAGTTACAACAGGTCAATGACCTCCAGAGAGGTCGATGACCTTATATGTTTCTGTATTTTAACACAACAAAGCCTACAAAACGTAATAATTTAGCGATAATTGGAAACTTTTTGAAGGAAAACAACACTGATTCAATTGTTCGTTCCCGTTACCCTCTCTAATGAATTCCTGATTGAGATTTTTACTATACAAAGATTTTTAATCCAAAATTGAATTGCTAAAATGATTTATATGCAATATTATATATGATCAATACTATTTCAGAATACCCTAATGTCAGTCAGTATGTGTAATAAATAGACTAG
>VNWY01000317.1:0-53958 GCA_009869845.1 Pseudachorutes palmiensis
CCATTTGATCCTGACTGGTACAAGATTGTGATAGAAGCTTGTGCTTTGTCTGATGACATTGGTTCATTCCCGAGAAAAGACTTTGAAGTCCTAGGAGACAAAGGGATCTCAATCAGTGGAGGTCAGAAAGCAAGGATTAGTTTGGCAAGGTTAGTTTATTTACTATTATATTTTATTATTTTATTTATATTATATTATATTTATTGTAGAGCCGTTTACTCTAATGCTGACATCTATTTGTTGGACAATGTGCTAAGTTCAGTTGACAAAAGGGTTGGAACCCACATTCTACAAAACCTTGTATTTGGACTCTTGCAATCAAAAGTTGTCATAATGGCTACCAATCAAAATCCAGCATTGAAAGGTCACCAGTGTCTCTATCTTGAGGACGGAAAGAGAACTGGGGAAGAGATCTACGAAGACCTTTGCAACCAGAAACCATTTCTCTTACAGAACCTGTCAGATGAAAGAGAACAAGACTCACAACTCAAAGTTATCCAAACAAAACATTCTAAAAAGTTTGAAAACATTCAGGAATATTCAGAAATCAGGATTTTCTACGATAGTTTTGATATTTTATAGGAAAGCAAAAGCTTCTTCTGATTCTTCGTATGAAACATTTGAAGAGTCGGGTGAGTCTGTAGATCAAAAGTCAAAGGACGTTGGGACTGTGGGTTGGTCTGTCTTGTTCAATTACGTTACTGGAAACGGGACATCACATTTGTATCCTTTGCTCTTCGCTGGAGGTTACATTCTGTTCCAAATTCTTCAAAGTGGAAATGATTTGATGCTAATGGTTTGGTAAGAACAAAGAATGCATTTAAAGAACAAAGTTTTACAAATTTAATAATGATTCCCCCTTAGGACTGATGAGAGTACGACTGGACTAAGCAAAGACAGCTGGGAAGCCTGTTACATTTACGTTGGATTACTTGGTGCCATCTTTATCTTTGGTTTTGTTCTATTCGTCCTTTACTTCAGTTGGTGTGTCAAAGCTGGAGATATATTTCACCATAAGGCATTGGAAGCGTTGATACACGCAAAAGTAACATTCTTTGCCAACAACACTACAGGGTCCATTTTGAACCGTTTCTCTATGGATTTGAACAATATCGAACAAATGCTGCCAATGAAACTGGATTATGCTCTCATCGTATGATTTCCAAATCATACTTTACTCTAAAAGTCATTCTAACTATTCCTGTTTGTCTTTTAGGCAATCTTGCAAGTGTTTGGAACTATGACCATCGCCATTTTATTAAACGACATTCTCATCATCCCTTCGGTTTTCTTGGTTATAGCTCAAATCTGGTTGCAAAAGTTTTATACCAAGCCGTCTTCCGACATCCGCAGAATGCAGGCTGAAGGTAAAACTGCTAGGAATTCCGTCCACTTTAGATTTGTTAGGAAACGGATATGAAAAAGGTAACGGAAACATTTTTTTTTTCAGCCAGGAGTCCAGTATATTCCCACATTAACGCAACCTTGGATGGACTTTCCGTAATCAGAACATTGGGACAAGAACAGGAGTTTACGCAAAAGTTTTACAGACTGAAAAACAGTGAAATGTCGATGCTCTACACTTACTCGGCTTCATTCGTATGGTTCATCTTCTGTCTAGATATTTTGATCCTAACCTTCTCCTCAGCAAGTATCGTCCTTTTCATTGCAATTCCAAAATGTAACCTTCACAAATACAATTCTGATTCTCTTATTCTATGTTTTTTTATATTTTAGCAACTGCTGCCGTTGGTCTTGCCATTTCGTTGATATTTTCTGCTGATGACGACTTTTCATTTGGAATGTACCAAGTAGTGGACTTGGGGAATGACCTCGTGTCCGTGGAAAGAGTAACAGAGTACTTTGATTTGGAACCAGAAGAAGGACTCGACGCCCAGGAATTGAAGAATGCAGGAAGACTAAAGTGGAGACCACGTGATGGTGTAATTAAGTTTGAAGGAGTTGAAGCTGAATATACAAAAGGAGTTCCAGTTCTACAGAATATCAATTGTAGCATATCATCAGGGCAGAAGGTTTATTTGAATTAATCATTGCTGTAATTAGTAGTTTATAAAAGGTTGAATTTATAATTTATAATTTATAATTTATAATTTCAGGTTGGAGTAGTAGGGAGAACTGGTGCTGGGAAAACTTCATTCCTTGGTTGCATCCTTCGACTCATTGAACCTTCCAAAGGAAGGATTTCCATAGATGGCGTTGACATTAAAAAGTTACGACTTGGAGAGTTGCGTTCAAGTATTTCAGTCATCTCACAGACACCGGCGCTTATTGAAGGAACACTGAGGTACAATCTGGACATACGAAATGAATTCACTGACTTTAAGCTATGGAGTGCACTGACAGCTGTACAGTTTCAAGCTAGGCAAAATATTGAACTCGGGTCAAAAGTGAGTGCAATTGGAAGATTGAAATTTAAATTCTATTGGTGATTTACTTGAATTAGGTTGACAGCGGTGGTTCAAACTTTTCCCACGGTGAGCGCCAACTCTTGTCCTTGGCCCAAGCGCTGTTGGACAAGAAGAAAATTCTTCTTTTGGATGAAGCCACAGCAAGTATTGACAAAGAGTGAGGACTAACAAATAATTTATTTATATTTATTTATTTATTAATTTATTATTTGCATTTGCAGGACTGCGAAGATTGTTCATGAAGTGATCCAAAACAATTTCAGTGATTGCACCATCATTTCAATAGCCCACAATTTAGACACAGTCATCCATTCTAATGTCATTCTAGTCATGGACAAAGGGGAAATTATTGTAAGAATAGCACACATTCCTATATTATTATAAATAATATTCTTATTTCAGGAAAGTGGAAGTCCAGATGAACTCATACGGGATAGAAACAGCGCTCTCAGTCAACTACTTCACAGCGATGCTTCATTCATTCCTTCCATTTGAACAATTAAAACAAAAACAGCAAAGAAAAAGGTGGCTGTTCAACCTTGAATCTTTTAGAGGAAATCTTTGTCTTTTTTATTTAATTAGAATTTACCCATTTGAATCCCGTCTTCTACCTTGACGTTACCTAAGTTCTTATTTGATTATTTCTATTTTGGAGATTAACTTATAAAGTATTCCTGGATGTGAAAAGCAAGATTTTAAAGAAACAATTGGAGTAAAATAAAACTAAAACAAGATAGTAAATTACCAATAGTTTAAACTTTAACTAAACTCAATTGTAATGTGTTAGAGTACTTCAGTGTACTTGTTATGCTGAAATATTTAAAATATGATGAGCAATTACATGAACTGCATCCAGATTTGTGTACCAACTGGTGTGCCTACCAGAAACTGGGACTACAGTTAGTTCCATTCCATTTGGCAACAAAGCCTCCAAACCATTCACACATTCGTTTTGTAGGAAATAATTCCAAATTTTAAATTTCAAGGGTCCATACAATCTCAACTCTTCCACACTCTCCATTGGGATTTTAGCTTTGAATAATATGATTTTGACTGAGCGTAATGTCTCTGTCACAGTAGCTTCATAAAAGGTGTCATTGACCTGGAGAAGTTGTTCCCAGATGTCACTTGGGAGCAAATCCTTCCATCTAAAGTAAGTATCAAGCAGAGAAACACTTCCAACTTTCTCACCCAATCCTGTCATTTGTCGTGCAAGGTCGAATGCAACTGTGCCACCAAAACTCCACCCGATGAAATGGTAAGGCCCTTCTGCTTGAATCTTTCTGATTTCACGTGCATATTCAGTCGCCATTGTTTGGAAAGTTAAATGTACTCCAAAATAGCGTTCAAATATTACATCGTAATTCCTGAAGAGGACAATTGGCCGAGGACTGAGTAAAGGAACGAGATTTTGCATATAAGAAGTTACATCTCCATTTCCTGGTGGAAATAAAAACAGTCGACTACCCACACCCTTGATTTCTTCGTACAATGGCAATTCTGAAAGTTCTGAAAAGCTGTAGTCTCTTTCGTACAATTTTGGATTGTTGGAAACATGTTCAATTACAGTATGAATCCAAGACTCAAAAGAACAAGGGAAAGTCTCAGCCCCACCATCAATTTTTACAACCAACCTTCCTTTAAGAGTGGCTGCAGTAATTGACATCCCTGGGAATCCATCGTTCAGTTCATAATTAGAAATTACCCATTCTGCATCATCTTCAAATGGACCGAAATAATGGAATCTGATTGGTGGAAGAGGAGGATCAATGTAACCAATTAATAGTCCGTAATTGTCACTCGAACCAATTCTTTCCATGTTCGTTTTAATTTTGGACAAGGTTCCATCAAGGTCATCTTCAAGGACAAGTTCAAATGGAAATGGGGCAATGAAACAACCAATTGTGTGACCTAGGTTAACCCCTTTGCTCAATCCTTGACGTCCTTCACTTTTAAAAGTAATGAAAGTGGATCGATTCATTGCACAAGTTAATGCCGCAAGGAGTAGGTATTCGACCCCTTGCCTTTCACAATATTTGTATCCACAATACATTAGAGAATTAGTGAAGTTCATGTCTAATGAGAACGTCGTCATTTCCCTTTTGATTGTAATTGAGTTGAATAAACTTTTCTGAAGAATAGAATCCCAATATTCCTTTTCTTTTGTTTGATGGTGTGACTGTCGAATGACTTTAGCCCACTGCCTGAAGCTAGTTCCTTTGCTCCCAAGACTCCGACCCAAGTACGCATCCCTCAAACTGCGCATAAGGAGCTTGAAACTTAGAACATCAACTCCAAGTTGATTAAAGTTTAAACAAAGATTCCAAATACTTTCATTCTCTGGATGAGAGAGTGAAAACAAAGGATTGTTTTCAGTAGGGAATGAATACATTCTATTGTCTGACTTTAGACAACCTCCAACTTCCTTTCGTTCACTGTAGTATTGCACTACAGCCCCATCTTGAGTGTCAAATTGTAGCCACAATGAATCATGGAATAAAACTATCAAACCTAAAACATTTTGTAAAACAGAAACTTCCAATCCAGGAACTGAGATTTGGACTCTTGCAGTTTCAATATTTCCACTACTAATGTACCATTCTTGCATCGGACAAAGTGGAAACTGGCCTGTAAGCAGTCCCTGTTCAGAAACTAAAACCAACTCTGGTTGGAACTCACTCGAAATGAATTTGGACAAGTTTCTAAGATTCTGATTGAAAATGTCCAGAATCCGAACGTTAGTGTTCCACTTGTGTTTGAGGCTTAATAGAATTTGAATGGATGAAATGCTATCTCCACCAATTCCTAAGAATGTATCATCCAATCCAATGTCTTCAACAAAGAGACCAAGAGTGGAAGCCCAAATATCCCGAATGACAAACTCTACTGGATTACATGGTTGTCTTTTTACAACAGATGCTGTAGGTACTGTCAGCCCTTTTAATGTTCCATAATCAATTTTCCCATTGGCTGTTAATGGAATTGCATCAACTGGGACATAAGCATTTGGTAGCATGTAGTCTGGTAAGAAATCTTTAAGAAATGGTTCCAAACCAGAAGCTTTGTAACTCTCATTGTGCACAATATAGGCCACAAGTGAATTAGCATTTGGAGCTACAATTGCTCCATTGACTCCTGCATAGGATGAAATCACAGCCTCAATTTCTGCAACATCGACACGGTGTCCTCTTACTTTTACTTGTTTATCCTTCCTCCCGTGGTAGTACAAGTTGCCATCCACTTGAGCCACCAAGTCACCTGACTTGTACAACACACAACTACCAAATTGTCCCACCACGAATGCCCTCTGTGTCTCTCCCACACGGTTCAAGTACCCCGTTCCAACACCAATTCCACAAATAAAGAGTTCTCCAAGTGCCCCTGTTGGAACTACGTTCAAGTCCTTGTCTAGAATATAAAGTTTCAGATTCCCCAATGGCTTCCCTACATGCACGTTATCATGACTCTGGATTTCTCCCCATTCTGAAATATTTGAAGTTTCCGTTGGCCCCATGGTATTAAGGACCTTAGCTCCACTTGAAAGGAGCTTCTTTGCATCTGCTTTCGTCATTTCACTCCCAAGGGACACGACAGTTCTCAAAGTTGGAACATTCTTCAAATCGTGTGTTGATAAATGCAATGGGTTCCCAGCAAACTGGGTTATTTTGTGTTTCTCCATAAATGGTGTAACTCCCTCCATCTGGCGGATTGTTGATTGGTTGAGTATAGCTGTGCTACCATTGGCAAACATACCTGGAGCTAATGAACACCAGTAGGCATCAAAGTACCAACCAAATATACAAACAATCAGTTCATCTGGAGCAGAGATTCCAAAACGGATTTGTTCCAGGCAGAGGTTGACATAACCCGGGTGTTTTAGAACTACACCCTTTGGGGTCCCAGTTGTACCTGATGTATAGATCGTAGCAACCACCTCTCCAGACAACTCAGGTTCTAAACACGGTAACAAAACAGAAATTCCTTTTTGTGCAGCGCCATCTATGAGAACTATTTTGACATTTCCTTTAAGATCCTTCAAGATCCCATTCAACTGCTCTACATACTGGAACTCTGTAAGCAATGTTACAATTCCAGTGAGTGCAGATGCTAGTAGATCTTTGATTATAAACAGAATCCTTTGTGGAGGGAGTTTTGAATCAATGGGGCAATAGCCACCGCCAGATTTGAAAATTCCAAGAATAGCCGCTGGTACATGGGCAACAGTGCTAGTAAAAAGAGGAACAATTGGGTTCCTTGGTCCATTGGATAAGATTCTACAGCTGATTTCATTTGCAATGTTGTTCAACTCCTGAAAAGTAAACTCTTTCGTTTCCGTGATTAAAGCAACTTTGTTAGTTTGTTCGACCCTTGCCTCAAACAAGTGGTGGACCTTCCGTTCATGGTCAAAGTCAATATCTGTTTGTGACCATTCCACAAGGTTAGTTAGTTCATCGCCTACGAATAGCAACTGTCTAACCTCATTCACTCCATCTAACGATAATCGCTTGAGTATTAGTTCCATTGCAGTTGCAATTTGATTCACAAGGCTTTTGTCAAAGTTATCTAAGCAATGGGTTAATGTTATGGTCAGTTGATTCCCATCTTCTGCTACAACAACTGCCTGAGGGATTTCAAACAACTCAAAAGCATAAGACCTACGCATGCGTAAATCGGAAGTGCCTTTGTCTCTTTTCCCCTCGGGGTAGTTTTCATATACAAAAACAGAATCAAACAGAGTTTCTCCTTTATGTTTCCTTACTAATTCACTCAGTTTGACTCCACTTCGGGCATTCAGTTCAACAACATGAGATTGAACTTGTTTCAAGCAATCAGACAAAAGGACGTGATTGTGGTTGAATATCATTGGAAGGGTGTTGATGTAACAACCAATGCTCAACTCAATGTCATCCACTGCCACATCACGACCTGAAACACTCACACCAACAATTGTCTGATCAGAACAAGAGAAAATGGAAAGGACTTTGTGCCATGCGTATAAGATGATAGCATTCAAACTCACTCCGATCTCAGCTCCAATCCACTTTAAACCTCGACTAACTTCAACTCCAACCTCTATTAAACTGAAATCCAAGTTTTTATTCGATGTTTGTCCACGCCCTTTCACACTTGCTAGTTTGGAGTTGGATTCCAAAGTGTTGAGATACTTTTCCCACCAGGACAAGTGCAGGTGACTGTTCTCTTGTAAGTAAACTTGAGCTAAGAAGAAGCTATCTTGTGAAACTTCTGTTCTCTTTTCCTTGCCAATTAGTTCCATATAAGAATGGTGGAGACTAGACTCAAGAATCCCAGTGCTCCAACCATCAATCAAAGAATGATGAAAGGAAAAGTACATTGAGTAATGAGAAACAGCCTGCTTCATCATGTAAACCCGTAAGAGGGAGCCACTTCCAAGTTCAAATCTCCTTTCACTGTCACCTTCCATAAGGTTTTGAAGCTGTTGATTCCTAACTTCAGCTGGAAGTGAAGTAAGGTCTCTGTAATGGAAATTGATTGGTTGGTTCTTATCCACAATTTGAATCAAAGCAGATTCCCAATGGAACCTTAGCCTAAGTGATGGAAAGGAACGTTGGACCTTAGCCCAAGCTAGTTTCATTGCTCCAACGTCAATGGCAGATTCATACTCCCACACATTTTGAATGTGGTAGGCGTATGGATGTTCAGAGTGACTTAAATGGTAGAAAATGAATCCTTCCTGAAGACTGTTTGCTCCATACACTCCCTCTACCTCTACTTCATCCTCAATACTTGTTAGTGCTTTAGAGCTCAGTGGAATAAAGTCAGTCTGCTTAAGTTTCGTTCTTCCAAGTGTCATTGCGTGATTGATCAAAACAAGGAGGTTTAGATGGAACTCTGTCTTGATTACTTCTGTGAGTGTTCCCATATTCCCACTGAAATGTCCGTGCAACTTCCCATTGATAAGAGTCACATTGATTTGAGTTCCAGGGCTGTGTCTCTCTAAAGTTCCAGGGTCACCGCTAAACTCATTTGTGAATCTCCAATCCCCTTCATCCCTCAATACTCCGAGGTAGTTGAATGTTATTGGAGGTGGGAGGGGGTCAATGTAGCCAATCAAAGGGCCATAACCAATACCACTGGTTGGAACTCCTTTAATTGCACTGCTAATGTCTCTTATCCTTCCACCAAGGGACTCAGGAGTGGCTAACTTTAGAATATAAATGGAAGTAAACCATCCAGTTGTGTTGGACAAATTGACTCCTTTGGAAACTCCTTCTTCTCTCCCATGTCCTTCCAATTGGATGTAGGAACTATCTACAGCTTCAGCCATTGCAGCTAGTAAGAGGTCCAACATATTGGAATTGTACGTATGAAGAACTAACCCAAGCAGATTAGTAATCGTCACATCAAGTTCAAAGGTTGAGACCCAATCAGAAGAGTCTGGTTGTAGGATGTGTTTTGATTGGACATAATCTGAGATTGTGTTTGTCCAGTATTCTTTTTCTTGTTTGTTTGATGAATAGGAGTTCCTTAGTGCTCCAACCCATTGTCTGTAACTCGTTCCTTTTTCTGTTCCTCTGCCATGATACAAGGAGACCAAATTATTCACAAGAATTCTCCAGCTGACAACATCAATAACAAGGTAATGGAATGCAAAGTGAATACAACCTTTGACACAAGTTACTGAAAATACAGGTCCAGTTTCTTGATCAAATCCACTTTGAAGTTCTGTGAGGATTGCAGGGTGTTCTGATACTGATTCCTGAATGAAACGACAAAGAGGCAAAGTATCAGTTGAATAAGACTGAACTATTTCGTTCCCTTTTGAGTTGAATCGGAGGCAAAGGCTTCCATGGGATTGTGCTAATTGTTGTACTGCATTAGCTAAACGCTTTGGGTCTAGTTGAGGCACTGCCAACAGGAATGTTTGGTTCCAGTGAACACGAGGGTTAAAGACATTGAACTGATCAAAGTACCATTCCTGAATAGGAAGAAGTGGAACATCTCCTGACTTTTCTTCTTCAACTAGTTGTAATGAATCTTGTGAGCATGCGCCCCTCCTATTAACCACTTTGCTCAACTCTCTAACCGATTTGGACTCAAAAATGTCTTTGACTGTGACCACAAGTTGCAAGTTTTGCCTAATACGAGAAACAATTTGAATGGCTGATATGCTATCCCCACCTAAACGGAAAAAGTTTGAATCCGTTCGAACAGTTTCAGCTGGAAGTTGCAAAATATCAGCCCAAATGAGAGAGATTTCCTTTTCCAAAGGATTTCGAAACAATTCCGTTTCTGGTTTTACAGATTTCTCAGGAATCCTTTCCAGTTTTGCAAAGTCAACTTTTCCATTAGGAGTTAATGGGATTTTGTCAATTTGTGTAAATTGTGATGGTAGCATGTAAGAAGGTAACCTTTCTCCAAGGTAAGAAACCAACCCATTTATATCCAAAGAATTCCCAATAGGAACAACATAAGCTACAAGGTTCTTCACTTGTTCACTAGGTGGAGCCACAACAACCAATTCCACTCCATCAAATGAAGAAATGGCAGCCTCTATTTCAGCAATGTTGACACGATAGCCCCTTATTTTGATCTGTTTGTCTTTTCGTCCATGAAAATTCAAATTCTGATCTTCCCTGAGGTCAACCAAGTCACCTGACTTGTGTAAAACCCCTTCTCCAAAAGGACTTGGAAGGAAACCAGCCCTTGACCCTTTAGGATAATTCAAATATCCAGCTGCTACTCCAACTCCACCTATGTACAATTCACCAAAAGTACTTTCTGGTACAGGCACCTGGTCCATGCAAATGTAAAGATTCATGTTAGTAATTGGTTTTCCAATGTGAATGTCAGTTGGAGTGTCAATGCAACCCAGGAGAACAGTGTCAGATACTTCTGTAGGGCCAATCGAATTCATAACTCGAAACTTACTTCCAAACTTTCCAGCATCTGCGGCAGTCATTGTACTTCCTCCGGCGATTATTTCTTTCAGTGATGGAACTCTTTCTAAATCCAAATGTGACAGATGAAGCGGGTTTCCACAAATGTGAGTGACACCATTTCTAACCATAAAGTCAACTACTGCTTCAGATTCAAGGATTGTACTTTGAGAAAGTACCGCATTGGCTGAATTGCTAAACATCCCAGGACTCAGTGCACTCCAGAATGCATCAAAGTACCAACCATAAAGGCCTAGGATCAAGTCAGTATCAGTAGAACACCCGGAACGGGTACTTTCAAGGCAGTTGTTGACATACCCAAGGTGTTTCAACACAACACCTTTTGGGGTCCCAGTTGTCCCAGATGTGTAAATAACAGTTACAATGTCACCACCAAGTAACGACAATAGACTGCCTTCTGTGCTTGTCAAAGTACAATTCAATCCATCAATCAATGCAACTTTGAAATCTCCACGCTCCTCCCTCAACACGTTCGTCAGTTGAGCTGAATGCTTTTGAAGTGTTAAAATGACAATTGTTCCATTTGGATCAGAGTTTGAAATGTCACTAAGAATAAATTGAATCCGTTGGATTGGAAGGTTGGAATCAATTGGGCAATAGCCACAGCCAGATTTCAAAATTCCCAAAATGGCCGCTGGGACCAAATCAACTTTGTCCATGAAAATAGGAACAATTGGATTTGTTGGTTCTAGTTTTAGAATTCTAGAAGAAATGAAATTAGCAAGGTTGTCCAATTCTTTGAATGAATATGAACATGACTCTGTAATGAGAGCAACCTTGTCTGGCGTAGCTGCAACCCTGGCTTCAAACAAATGATGAACTTTAAGGTCAGGGTTCAACTGAGCAAATAAAGTAGTCAGACTTTCCTCCACTTTCTCCATTTCCATTACAGAAAGGAAACTAATTTCATTCCTGTCAACACTCAGAATTACTTGTTCAAATGTACGAAGAAAATGCTCTACTTTCTTAACATCAAACAGTTCAGAATCAAATGTAACTTTCACTTGGATTCCTTTCGATCCTTCCACTGCTGAACCTGATAGAGGACAATAATCTTTGAATTCTGAGCCATATGTAAAGATTGTGTCAAAGTTACTTTGACTTTTGACCTTGTCAGCATTATTGATGAGTTTTCCAACAGATTGGTCAACTTTTCTGATCATCTCCACTGGATTGGTACTCTTGTGTAGAACAAGTAGTGGGAGGACGTTGACCCCATTGACCCCATTCACGAGTGTCATACTCACAGTTTCCTTACTACCTCCACAGACTGAGAAACAACTGTGCCAAGCATACAAAAATATTGATTGAAGTGACACCCCGTGTTTAGAACCAAATGCTTTCAGTACCTGGACACATTTGGGATCTAACAAAATCTCACATGAAGACAAATTTTGAAATTCCCTCCGGGAGCAGAAGTCGATGGAAGCCCTGTCTTTCAGAAGCCGAACCAAAGTATTCTTTTCCCCTCCAGATTCTTGCACATTTGAAAGTTGTAAGTCTGCGCCCTCTACAGAGTGAAATGAGAAACGGACTGTGGTCACAGGTTCATCCCAATGGAAAACCAAGTGGTTCAAAATCCTTTCAAAGTTCAAAATCCTTTCGTTTAAAACTTGTTGAGAAAGAGCGCAGCTACTAAGCTGAATTGTGGATGAATCGAAATGAATTTGACACAAAAGAGAAGAACCAATGGGGTTGGTGTTTCCAAATGAAATTGCAGGCAAGGACAGCCATTGGTCAACATCCTCTGAATCAATAGAAGTGATCATTATCCCTTGGAAGTACTGCAATGCTTCAACAATTGACAAACTCTCAATGTCCCCATGGAGCAGAAAAGTCACAATAGTTTCATCTTGACAAAGAATTTTAACCCCAGTTTCATCTCCGTGGCCACTGAGGTGCAAAAGGAAGTGAAAAGCAAGTGCAAACAAGCTGTCAATTCCTATCCCATGTTCCTGACCCGGTTGGATAAGGTCATCAACTACCTCAATAAATGAGATGGGCTTTGAACTAATCCAATCCGACCTTATGCTGGCGACTTCTGACCTTTGTTGAGAAGGAGACTGACACCCACCACCAATGGCCTCAACGAGTTCCACTAACAAAGTTCGGTTATTCGTAGCCATAGATTCCTTAGATGTTTTAGCAGGTTCTCCATCAGTTCCTTTGAAGTTTCTCGATTGTAATGTTGTCTTTTGTTCCAGTAATCCAGGCACCTTTATAAACAAAACAGCTTTCATTTACAAAGTATGGAGTACAAGATGAAAAACTACCTGATTCTTTGACGTCCCTGGAATTCCAGCTATTTGAATTTTTCCGCTATCTGACGTTAAAATGGTCAAAATGTTACACCGCCCGTCTAAAAACCAAAGTCGTTATTACAAGGAAAGCAAGACACATTTTTATAATTTCACTTTTGTTTAGAATGAGTGCCATTTGCGCATCTCCAGACTTTAGTGCTCGTCCAGCAGCGTCTTCTGCAGCTTTTAGGGTTTGGCAGACAACAAATGGAATTTGAATTTCCTTCCACGCTTTGTTATCGTTCAATTTTTCAACCACAAATGCCTGCCAGGATTCGCTCTGTGAAACTAATACAAAAAAATTAGGATATTCTGAGAACACAAGTAATTTCAAACCAATTTTTATACTATTTTGTACCAAGAAGTTTTCTTCCAGGAGATCCGGATTCCAGGAAGTGGGAAATAGTTTGAGCCCACAGCGTTGGTTGTGCTCCTTCCGCTTTTACTTTTGCCATTTTCATCTCCAGAACTCACACAAAACTGAAAACAAAAATATCCAGGAATGAATCCAAAAAGTAAAGGGTTTGACTTTTTATAGCTGTCAGTCAATTGAATGAATAAATTGGTCAATTTTAAAAGGAATTTAATCTTGATAGTATTACTATATTGATTTCTGCACCTGACAACAGTCCAATCGGTTAATTACCCTAACACCCTGTCGAAAGGTTACTAAAGGATACTACTCTCCCCTCTGGCCTTTTTATTTCCAACTAAAGTCCGTGATTGATTTGGTTGCTCCCTCGTTCTGTAAGAATAATTAATCATACCCTACGGTTGTACGGGTTTTTCATCTTCAGAATCCTGCAGAGTTCTTTCCGAATTCCAATATCGACTGAAACGAGTTTGGAGGGCAAGGACTAAAAACTAAACTAAAAAGGCCAAGTGATTTAACCTCAAATGGAAAAATTAAAATAAGCTTCAGTCCTTTTAAAGTTAAAATTGAATCCTATCCGACCTTAGTACTCAAACAAAAATTAATTTTTCATTTATTAGAATAAAATCAAAACGTTATCCCACACGGGTAAGGACAATCAGAAACTGAATCTTGCAAGGGCCGAGGGTTCATCGACATTTCAAGTGATGATGTGTGGAAGCATAACAAGGCCAAAACCGGTTGCCACAAATACAATGACAAATACAAATAGGACTTGTCATTTCTAAATTGACATCTTGCATTAAATTATGTTGATTAAACTTTAGTTTACCGAAAACTTTTGCTTCAGTTTCTTATTTGGATTCAGATTGACAGCCGCCTGTTTTGTTTCCAAGTTTTGTTCCAAGTTGTTACTAAAATTGACCTTGTTAATCCATGTTGTAATGATATAATGTTGTAATGCAATGATTGCACCGTGTCATGGAAAAGATGTTAAAAGCTATTTGGAATTCTTTATCTAATATTGTCTCTTTTTCTATTCATCTGCTCAACACTACAATCTGCGCTACTTTAGTTATGCGCGTGTTGGCACACGGTTTATTAATAGAAGTATAATATTTGTCTTGTTAGTATAAATTCTGTCAAACTCGTATAGTCTGTGACTCAAGAAATGAGCCAAAAAAGTAGGATTGGGAGTTTTACTCCAACATGGCGTCCCATATGAGGACCTTTACTCAACTACTCGGCCAGAAGCTGGACGCTCTGCAGATCTCAGTGGCTATCCCACAGTTCATAAATATTTGATTCCGGTTGGATGAACTTTTGATTTTACTTTGAGGAGGAATGACAACTGACCTTCGAGTCATAGTGACGCCATTCTGATTTGTACCAAAACAACATCTCAGATTAATGGGAGCGAGTGACTAAAATGACATTTCTTCTTCTAACAAATCTCATAACCTGCGTAAACCTGCTTAGCATTCGAGCAATTTTTGTCAAAAGTTCTTTGTTTTCCGGTTGAATTGGGATTGTCATTAATTTTGATTAATGGATTCAAACTGGTTTGTCAAGTCACAACGTCGTCTGACTTTTGATTAAACCTTTTATTCCATCAGTTCTATTTCCGCTATCTTTGAAGACGAATTGGAGACAATCTCCAAACATTTAAACATGACGGACATGTTTCACTCCAGTGTAGAAAATGACATTCTCCAAAACCATCTCCAGAATTCAAAGGCACTTGGCCTTAACACCTTAGAATTTGCATCCTACATGGACAAAGGAGATCCACTTGCTCATATGAGAAAGGAGTTTTTCATACCAAAAGTTAAAAACGTGACTGAAAAAGTCGATGGTATGAACCAATATTAAACTAAAAGAGGGACATTAATCGGTGTCTTAAATCTGCCTTTACAGATTCCATGGACGGAGATGTTGATTGTATTTACTTGAGTGGACATTCACTAGGACTAGAGTCTAAACTGAGCAAAGGAATGGTGGAAGGAGCCCTCAGAGCATGGGCAGAATGGTGAGTCTTAACAAATTAATCATAAGTTTGACATTTTCTTTGGCATTTAATCTGTTTGATCTTAGTGGATTTGGTGCCTGGTATAAAGACCAAGGAGGGATCCAGTGGGTCTACATGGAAGAACTGAAGCAACCACAAACAAATAACGAAAACATAATGGCAAAACTGGTGGGGGCAATGCCGGAAGAGGTCGCAGTAGGTCCTTCTCTCACACAAAACTTGAACTCACTTTTGCTTACTTTTTACGAACCTACTGCCACGCGACACAAAGTCCTGATGGAGAAGTGTGCCTTCCCATCTGACCAATATGCAGTTGAGGCGCAGGTGCGCATGCGTGGGTTTGACCCAAACAAGAGTATAGTTGCTCTTGCCCCCAGGGAAGGGGAGTATTGCCTTCGGACGGAAGATATTCTGGAAACCCTGAGGAAAGAAGGCGCTTCCATTGCCTTGGTTTTATTGCCAGGAATTCAATACTACACCGGACAACTGTTTCCAATCAAAGAAATCACTGGAGCTGCTCATGCGCAGGTGAGACTAACAATTCCTTCCTCACCTTTCAATTGAATTAATTGAATGTAACTTTGACTTAAAGGGGTGTTACGTTGGTTGGGATTTGGCACATGCTGTTGGGAATGTTGAACTCTGCCTCCATGAGTGGGAAGTTGACTTTGGAGTTTGGTGTACTTACAAGTACTTGAATGCAGGGCCAGGGGCCATCGGTGCCCTTTTCCTGCATGAGAAACACGACCAGTTGAGTTCAAACAGCAAACGATTTGTGGGCTGGTGGGCAGTCGACATCGACACCAGACTAAACATGGACACAGGTGAGAAAACAAGGTCACGTTTCATCATTTCCCTAATTTCCATTTTGTTTGGGTAGCTTTCTGTCCCCGTCGAGGAGCAGCAGGGTACCTGCAGTCCACCGTTGACATTTTGTCTTTATCCTCTTTGCTTGGTTCCCTCCAAGTATTTGGAAGGACGAACATGGCTGCTCTCAGGGCCAAGTCAGTACTCCTCACTGGTTACTTGGAATTCCTTTTGAAAACGGAAATCCCAGTTGGGGTTCTGACAATTATGACTCCGTCGGAGGTTGAACACCGTGGGTGTCAACTATCGCTTACTTTCTGCTCTGGAATAAAAGTCAACAAAGTTCACGACGCACTAAAAGAGCATGGGGTTGTATGTGACAAGAGAGAACCACACTGTCTACGACTAGCTCCAGTTCCACTCTACTCTTCGTTTGAAGACATCCGCCAGTTTGTACGAATTCTGAAGAAAATATTACATTGAAAGCGTACCTTATTCTGTATTTAAAAATACAAGTATTTTCACATATTTACAATTACGAATATACGAGTTGGGTTTGTACTGGCAGGGTTTCAAAGCGCATTTAATTGTGACAATTCTATTAAAGATGCAATTGCTTTTTGACTAGAAAATTGAAAAATGTGGGTAAGCTTGTTTGCATTTTGTTGTATATTTAGAGATCCCTGTGCGCATAGTCAGTCTTGTAAGTTGGATGGAATGGCCAAATGATTCTGTAAATGGGCATTGGTCCCAGAAAGGATTCAAGAGTCAAGTAACTTGGATGTCGAGCTTTGTAGATGCCTCGCTTCTTATCTGCAGCGCATTCACCTTTGGTGGCGGCGTGAAAGTAGATGATGAAGACTGCCCCTGAAACCAGGCAGCCAATGAGCACCAAGGATGACACTAAGTTGTGGAGGGAGAAATCGATGATGAGGAATACTGCTGGGAATATGGACTTGAATATGAACCATCCATAACTAACTCCCTGCAGAAAATAAATGAATTAGAGGCACATCTACAGGGTAAATTGCATACTGAGCTTACGTGATGAGTTGCAGAGTACATCATCAGAAGCACACTTGCGTAAAGGGTCCCAAGACTTAAATAAAGAAGGAGTCCAAGGAAATTGCCGTGATTCTCCTCACCAATGCACGCCATTGAAAAGACACAATGGTGATCCTGGAAAAAACAAAAATTGAAAGTATGAGTTCGCCCTTGCATCGAATGCAGTCTAAATTACCCGTCGAAGGATGCATGTGTTGCATCCCTTTGAGCAATGCCAGCATCTACTTGGTACTGAAAAAAAAAATGTGTATTATTTTAAAAATACTCAATGTGTGCAGCATGTGTTTTTGTTTTACCGTAAATCTCGCATTTAGAGCAAATGTGCCACGCATCTTCAGACCCAAATGGTGAAGCCATGAACTGCTGACCTAAAGTTTTATTGATTTCACTAACACATCGACGGTGAAGTCCATCCTCTTATACAAAGAAATACCAGGACCAGGGTTATGGACAATTTATGTAGCAAGTTCAAGTTGGTATTTAATTTTGCTTTATTACTAACCTGTAGCTTCATGGGGTGATGTACCATTGGTGTCAGTAAGAATCAGGGGTTGAGGTAAGTATCGTCCTCGGATGGAGGAATGTCGTTGTTGAATCAAGTACAGATTTGCAAGTATTCCGATGAATACCCATGTAGCTGAAGTGTATGCGATAAATCTGGTGAATTGACCTGACCCTTGGAGTGCATCTGGGAGGAGACAGGAGACTCCGTACCAGTATACAACTGGCGAAGCAATCAGTAGTAGCCCAAGTCCAGCAAAATCAACTGGATGGTTCCGGAATCCTGCAAATACAATGGTACTCTGAGCTACAATTAATGACACGAATGACCTTTCACTTGAGCCTACTCAAGAGTGGAACTACTTCTAAAGTCAAAGTGAACTTACTTTCAATTAAACGAATGATAGTATTGGCCATTGTCCTCCTTAACTGACGATAAGATTCCGGTAATTTCCCACTGGAAATGAAAGTAACAAATCAAAAACAAATGAAAATCAGCTGTTCATTTGGCAGAATTTCTAGGGTCTCCCTACAATCAAGACTCCAAGACAAAACTTTATTTCAGGCTTGCAAAAACCTCCATTCACTTCATTATTGTCAACAATTGGCAATTATTCAAAAAGTCTTCTTTTGACACATAAATTAGACAATGAATCAGTAAATTCCTGTTACCTGGCAACATGAAAGAATTCTCTTCAATTCTCCCTCAAATCGCCTTTTGCAGAATTAAAAAGCCGATATAAAAAGTGCAAATCTCGTCTTTTCAAAGAGTTTTTGATGATTTACGCCGAAACTGCTATTGGTCTTAACTAAGAAATACAAGTCAAATTCTTTATTAATTTACGTCATTATCCAAATTTATTTTGATACAATCCGCTCAATTTTTCGAGAATTTATTTTCAGTTATATAACTTTAATAGACAAATTAAATTCTAAGAGCCTGAGACAAGTACATTTATAAATTTTGGTTAATTCAAAGGAAACCAGTCACCCTTTTAAGAAAATGAAGCAAATATTCTTCCTGGGACTTAAAACATGATGGTAATATTAGTATCACGCTTAAATAAAAATTAATCTAATTTTTCAACCCTGGAAGAAAATCATCTCTTTAATCATGGGTTTAGGGACACCGGTTTTATAAAAGATAAACAAAGAACTTTATTTTGCAGAGTCGACTTTGATTGATTTTGATCGATAAAGGCTGTCATTGAAAGCCAATTAGAAATGACTACCACACCGGGTTAGTGGTGATTACTTTTTAATCTATCAATTCCTACACATTGTATTAATTTATAAACTATTCATTCACTAGGAAAAGCAAAGTTGGTGATCAAGAAGCGTTATTTCGGAAATCCGTATGAAGACTACGACCCCAAGGAGCATGACACAAGTGTCTCCTTGGACGAGGTCAAGGACATCATCCATCAACTTGCCCTTCAAGCCCTGCTTGCAGGAGAGTCCAAGAACGCGGAAGGTGGGATTTACGTTGGCGGAGCTGGGATCGTTTACATGCTCCTGCACATGGAGAAGTCGTCAAAGATCAATTTACTCGAGCACCGGAAATACTTTGAGATGGCTCACCGTGTCTTGGACACTCAGATCACCTACTACCGGGAACATCCCTTGAGAAAGTAAATCAACTAATCTAACATCAAGGGTTACAACTTACAACCATTTTTTTGTTTTTACAGGAGCGAGTTGGCATCTTTCCTCCTGGGGAAGGCTGGGGTTGACGCTGTGGCTGCAGTCTTTTATCACCTGGTCGGGAAACCTGAGGTCAGCAAGTCATATCTCATGGAATATGCAGCTGCTGCTGAAATTTGCAAACCACTCGACTTCCTTTCTTCGGGGAGTGACGAATTCTTTGTGGGACGAGCAGGCTATCTCGGTGGGACACTCTGGCTCCAGGAATCCCTTGGGCGAACGAAGACTGAAATGATTTTAGAAGCGGTAACCAGCGTGTTCAGCTAGTCAGTCAGTGCCGCTAATTTATTGCATTTGCTAGGACTTGAAAGAAATCTGGGTTGCAATTGTCAAGAGTGGGAAATCATATGCAAAGAGTCGCAACTCAGAATGTCCTCTCATGTACTCTTACTACAATACCGAATATCTTGGTAAGTTCTCTAACCACAGACCATATTGATGATAATCTTTTACGTCCCCAATTCTTTGTTCAGGAGCTGCTCATGGCCTCTGTTCAATTTTGCAAATCCTCCTTTCCTTTCCAACTTTCCTGGCCGAAGTTCCCAAGTACGAACGACGAATCAAAGCTACAATTGACTACTACCTCACCCTTCAGAAACCATCGGGAAACTTCCCTGCTGAAATGGACGACGTTCGCACTGCCGCTGATGCACCAAATGAAACTGAGGAATTAGTCCACTTTTGCCACGGTGCACCTGGAGCCATTTACATGCTGGCAAAAGCCTATCTTCATTTCCGGGATAAGAAGTATCTGGACGCTTGTGTACTCTGTGGGAAAGTCATTTGGGAACGAGGGCTTCTCCGCAAAGGGCCAGGTATGACCTCAAAAAAGTTTATTTAGTAGAATTCATTCAATTTTAAATTAATTTTGATAAGGTATTTGCCACGGTGTGGCTGGGAATGGCTACGCTTTCCTCCTCCTGTACCGACTCACAGGGGACTCTGCCTATCTCTACAAAGCCAAACAGTTCTACTCGTTCATGCAATTGCAAGCATTCAAGGAACATTCACGAACTCCCGACTGTCCTTTCAGCTTGTACGAAGGGACTGCAGGTACCGTCTGTTTCCTCGTCGATCTCCTCGACCCAAGTCAAGCCACATTCCCATTCTTCAATGTCTTCTACAACTACGATCCTCCGAAAGCTTCCGATTCAATGGTCGAGCCAAGCCCTTCAAGCTCTACAACTGAGTCCATTGCTGCCGCCACAGCCATTGCCAAATCGCGTTACACTGGATGGTAACTCCACAAAAGGTTCAAAAACTGAGAAATCGCATGTCCCTATGATTGAAGGTCAAGTGTTAAAAGTCATTGTAATTGAAATCATAATGAAAGGTTAACCCGAACCATGTTCTGATGCTTTTTTTAGTATTGTGGGAGTGAAATTGTTGAGAGGAAGAGTGTGTGCTGATGAGTATAATTTGGGAGTGCAACAAAAAGAATTTAATGAATAGGTTCAATTAATTATGGACGGAATTAAATGGCCCCTAACGACCACGTTCATTCCTGCTTTCAAAAATGCTGAAAGTGTTGAAGGTTGGCAGGAACTTTTTGGTGAGTGGAACAAAAGGGGTTCATCATGGGAGTCGGAATTCTGTTCCTCGTCATCCTGACAACTTCTCTTCTTTCCGTCGTTGCGAAGAATGTCCCAATTAATCTCAAAGTCCCTTCTGAATTCTTAGTCCAATCAAAAGACCTGCTTGTGTTGACTCAAACTTTTGAGTCTAATGAACTCAAAAGTTTACGAGCGGAGGAGGTCGAAGTTTCCAAAAGAATGGTCACGGATGTAAAGTTTAGTAGAAATAAACGATCCAAGTAAGTTCTCTTCTAAACCCAAATTATACAACAACTTCTCATAACTTTGTTTCCCTTAGGCTGTCGGATCGCATCCGTGACGAATATGCGAAGTACAAAGGTCGTAACCAGAAGGACAAGCGAGTTGTCCATGTCCCTGCACTCTTCATTGACCCGGACAACGATGGCTTCGAAAATGTTTTCTACACGGAGATGATCACTGCCGCCATTTGTCTCACGAGCCAACCGGAATTGGATCGTCACGAACTAGGTAAATAGGGAGGTCGCCCGGTCAATCTTTCATGCCAGCCATTTTGTTCTTTTTAGTTGACGAGTATGAAGTGTTGCTGTGCAATAGGAAAGGATACGGCAGGATTGTCAACGACACTTCTGCGCAGAGGAGTAAACGAGAAGAGCCTGAGGCTAATGCTCAGCCGAGTGAAGAATACAAGGAGCATTCTGCAGATGATCCCAAATGGAACATGAACAAGACGCATTATGATACACTGTGGAAAGCAGAGCAGAATGGAAGTACAACTCCACACCCCATGGGGGAGGACGGAGACTCATCAGCAGACTACGACTACTCATCTGACCCTCAGGACAATGTCAACAAAACTGGATGGGAGGATGACGACATTGTGGAAGATCCGTCTGACCTGGACTACATGACATGGCCCAATTTCCTTCCAGGTGGGAATCCATGCGTTTGTATTGCAATTTGCAATGCGGATGTATTGAGTTTTGGATTTGGTTTTGCAGATGGGGTGTCAGATGACGATGACCTGAGGAAACTGTATCATTCTCACCCGGAGAACTTTTCCCTGGAATATATCCGTGGAAACTTGCTCATCAACCAATCAGAAATTGAATTTGAAAAGCGTCTGTTTGCACTGAATGATTCCTCCTACCTGGCCGATTACTACGAACACATGCTCAAACTGTCCCCATACAATATGAAGCCTCTGCTTATGAGTTTCTTTGACAAACGAAATGCAACGTTAAAGCAATTCCAGAAGAACAAGTTAACTCCCAAGACACTTCGTCAACTGCTCATTCTATTCGCTGTGGATGTGCACCATGTCAACTGCTTCAATCGACACATTCGATTCTATGGCTACATCATGAAGAAACCTGGGAGTATCAATGGGGATGAAATCACAAACGACGCTCGATTGGCCAGAGGGATCATTATGCGGTCTCTTGAGTTGATTCGACATGTTCCGCAGTACAATGCGCACAGAGAATACTTTCTCCGCTTCCTCATCGCAGCTTTGAAAGAAAGGGCGTCGTTGCTGTCCAAGTCTCCAGTGACGTTGATAGCTGAGAATGACTACACAGAGCTGTACGAAGTAGCCTCGTATTTAGTCCACACACTCAACAACGGGATCCACCCGGATGAACTCAATCAGGACTTGTTTGTCCAAGAAACGAGATTTTACTCCCACCATTTTATGAATACTCTCACTCTTTAATAAGGTTAAATGAGGCTAATTAATCTACAGTAGAAAGATTTCATGAGAATTTATGATGAAAATACAATTTAAAATGTTTTGTGCCCTATACAAACTAGAGGAAACACTAATGGATCTTGCAACATTATTGCAGAAATGTATTTTTAGGTTTCTTGAACCTAACCTTAGAATCTAGTAAAGAATCTTCTTAACATTAATAGCCTAAACAAGTACATTTCTAATAGGGAAATGAGCGTTACAATGAAAAGGAATGATAGTAGTAGTGTGAATGGTAGCATTATCTTAGAGTACATGGTGACTGCTTCCACTGTGAATCTGTTAAGAATCCTATCAATATCTTTCCCTTGTTTCTTCGCTTCTATTAAATCTTTTGCAAAAAAAGTTTGATGCATAGAATGAATAGTTTTAGTCTGAAATACATGGAATCCTGATTCATAAAATGCTTTCATTCTCTTGTCAAACCGAACTATTCCCGCATGTACTTTACTCCCTAAAAAGGAATAAATTTCAGCCTTTGATGGTTCTTTTACAGTGTGGCATCGAATGTCTGGGTGTGCGAGTTTGACCGTTTTCAACCAAGGTTCAACTTCGGACTTCTTCATCAATGTAAAACCAGTCAAGGCAGCTGTCCTATTCTCGAGTAAAAAACTAATTGGGGAGCTAGTCCACCATACAAATTTGTTCATTGTCTTCACAGTCATGAAACCTTTATCCAAATCAGCTTCAATGGTGAGGAAATTAAATTCTAAAAGATTTTCAAAACTATCGTTTAAACCAAGTTTCCTTCTGTGTTGTAGCGAACCGTCATCTCTTATTATTTTCCTTCCAGTTTTCAAGAGAACTGTGAGGTTTTCTATGATGTATTCATCAAGTGGGGCAACAGTTTCACTTGTGATGAAAGACTCGTAGTAAGAACTGAGAAAACAAAACCAAAATTCAACATTCAGTTACAAATAGTGTCTTCCTACCTGATGACAATGACCGCAAAGGACCAGATGCAGAGTAGGAATGTAAACTTTCTAAAAACGCTCTGACGAAGCAGGACACAAAAGCTGTCCCAGAACGATGAGAATTTTCGTTTGAAAGCAGGTAGGGCAACGAGTAAGGTTGCGATGAAGACGAAAGTCCAAGTTGGAATGTCGAAGGGTTTAAGCATCTTGAAGACATTAATTACATTCCCCCAGTTCCTCTTTGTTTTATCTTCACAATACCAATAGGCATTCTGCGGCTGTTCTATTGACACGATCGTATATTCCACATCTGCAACTAATCTTTTGTATGCAAAAGGATTTCCGTAGTGTATTATAGTTCCCATAGAACTAGGTAACGCGACCCGCAGTCGAAACAATGTCATGTTGTATTCATCCAACATTTGGTCCACCAGTTGAAGTTCTGCCCCTCCGCAATAGGAGTAATAAAAGTTTTCAATTTTCCAACAAGCTGTTTTAGTGTCGCCAGTATCAGCATTAAGCACTAATGGCATGCCCATGAAATCCCTATTGACTTTTGCAAATTCCTTCCTCAGCTTAGCAAATGAGAGTGGGAGTGGCAATCTAAAAGTAATTAGAATATTAATTAATGATTCACATGATTGATTACAATTACAAGGGATATAACTTACATTCTGTTGAGCTCAATGGAACGTACAAAATCAGATGCCGTGATGGAATAGCTTTCTATGGTAACATCTCCATGGGGACTGGTTGGGAGGGCAATCCGAAACAAATTACCATGCAAATCTCGAGCAAAGTGTGTAGCAAGTGTGGCTTCATAATATCGACCTGGTTTTCCTTTGGCTTCATTCGAAGGTGTAACCCAGAAATGAAAGTTATTTTTGTTTCTTTGCGGGAGAGCGTTGTAATATGCCTGCAGATTATACCACATCCGGTCTGGTCCCCCAGCTGTAACAAAGTCCACTTGAACAAAGTAAACTACATTCCCACCACCGGATGTTTCATTTTCTAATGTCAATGTACCCCTGTTGAAAATGGGATTTGTTATGTTTCTGCTGTTAATTTTAATTTCCATGACAATTGTGATGATGGATTGGCCATGCCCTTCTCTTAGTAAATTTTCCATATAGTTTCCTACGTGTTCATCTTTTTTTTTCATGAATGTGAAATGTTGAAGGGAATGTTTGAGGTCACTTACTTGAATGACTTCAGCCTTCATTTTGACCTTCAGTAAGAAAAGGTAAACTAAAAGAACTTTATAGAACTCCATTGCGTCACTTGACTATAATTCGAAATGTATGTATTACGCCTTCAATATATTATACTCAAGTCTCCTTTGACAAACAAGTCTGAAGTAACTTTGTTGATATTGAGTGTTTTGTTGGCTGTTTTTTTTTATTATAAATTGAATTGATTTTAGTCTTTTTTGTTAAATCAGCATAAACACTGGACGAATAGAACCTAACAAGCAACTCTGCATAACTCCATATATGGTGTCACTTATTCTCGTCAAGTGTCAAACTCCAATGGATGGAAACTTTTTTTTAGCTGTGATGAGAGCGAGTGTTTGCTGTCTCCTCCAAGAAATCAAAGATGTTAGTGAATAAAACAATTATGCTGTTGAACTAAATCCAAATACAACACTAAATACGAATCTACTCAACATAAAGCACACTAGAAATATTCTGAAGAACATGATCAAGTGTGTATTCCTATTTGTGAACTGACAGAACATTCGAAAACTGAATTCATATCTCTCGATCAACGCTGGTTGATCATACTGGTGCTGTATATTTATTTTAAATATGCCGTGCTAAATAATTGCCATTCTCCGGTACTTTCCTACAGAACTTGAGAACCATTCAATGAAAAATAAATTCAAAGTATAAAGGCTTAAGCTGTTTTGTTCAACTTTTAATTCCAACTGAATTTGAAGTAGTTTCTTCGGAAAACTGTTCTAAATTTTTAATGGTAATTGGTTTTCTCCATGGTAAACTAGAACACAAAAACTGTGGAGACATGGACACCAAAAAAGCTCAAATATTCTTTAAAAATACTTCAATGTTAAAGGAATTATAAGGACTTGCTTGTCCAAGAAACGAGATTTTACTCCCACCATTTTATGAATACTCTCACTCTTTAGTAAGGTTAAAGGAGGCTAATTAATTTAGTAGAAAGAGTTCATCAGAGTTTAAGATGAACATACAAGTAAAAATGTTTTGTGCTCCATGCGGACAAGAGGGAATACACACTACGGAAATATTAATGGAACTTTTGCAACATTGCAGAGATGTATTTGTAGATTTCTTAAACATAAATCTAGAATCCAGTGAAGAATCTTCTTAACATTAACAATTTGAACAAGTACATTTCTAATATCCAAATAAGGAATACAATGAAAAGGAATGATAGAAGGAGAGTGAAAGGTAACGTTATCTTGGAGTACATGGTGACTCGTTCTACTGTAAATCTGTTAAGAATTCTATCAATATCTTTCCCTTGTTTCTTTGCTTCAATTAAATCTTTTGCAAAAGCGCTTTGCTGAATAGGATGAATAGCTTTAGTCTGAAATACATGGAATCCTGATTCAAAAAATGCTCTCATTCTCTTGTCAAACCTAACTATTCCTGCATGTGCGTGATTCTCTAAAAAGGAATAAATTTCAGCCTTTGATGGCTCTTTTACAGTATGGCATCGAATATCTGGATGTGCGAGTTTGACTCTCTTTAACCATGGTACTACGTCATACTTATTTATCAATGTGAAACCAGTCAAGGCTGCTGTCTTATTCTCCAGTATAAAATCAATTTCGTTTTTGTTCCACCATATAAATTTGTTCATTGTCTGCAAAGTCATGAAACCTTTGTCCAAATCAGCTTCCATGCAGTGGAAATTAAATTCTAAAAGTGTTTCAACAATATCTGCCGATCCATTTGTCTTTTTTAACAGAGCGTCCAATTTTATTATTTTCCTTCCAGTTTTCAGAAGGACTGTGAGGTTTTCTATGATGTATTCATCAAGTGGGGCAACAGTTTCACTTGTGATGAAAGACTCGTAGCAAGTACTGATAAAACAAGACCAAAATTCAAATTCAGTTACAAATAGATAATACAGCATCTACTTACCTGATGACAATGACAGCAAAGGACCAGATACAGAGCAGGAATGTAAACTTCCCAATGCCCTGACGAAGCAGGACACAAAAGCTATCCCAGAACGATGAGAATTTTCGTTTGAAAGCAGGTAGGGCAACAAGTAGGGTTGCGATGAAGACAAAAGTCCAAGTTTGCATGTCAAAAGGTTTAAGCATCTTGAAGACATTAATTAAATCCACCCAATTCCTTTTTGTTTTGTCTTCACAATACCAATAGACATTCTGCGGCTGTTCTATTGCTATGAACGAAACTTCCTCATCTAATGGAGTTGTTTTCTTGTATGTGAAAACATTTCCACGGTAGGAAACTAGAGTTCCCATCATAGGAATATGCTGCCCTTGCGTCGCCAATCGTAGCAATGTCATGTTGTATTCATCTACCATTTGGTCTACCAGTTGTAGTTCTGCCCCTGCACACTTGGAATAATAAAAGTTTTCAATTTTCCAACAAGCTGTTTTAGCGTCGCCAGAAGCAGCGTTAAGCACCAATGGCCAGCCCATGAAATCCCTATTGACTTTTGCGAATTCCTTCCTCAGCTTAGCAAAGGAGAGTGGGAGTGGCAATCTAAAATAATTAGAATATTAACCAATGAATATTTACACGATAGAGTGCAACTGATTTACAAAACTTACATTCTGTTGAGCTCATCGGAATGGACGAAACCAGACACAGAGACGGAATAGCTTTCTATGGTAACATCGCCATACGGAGTGACTGGGAGGAGAATGCGAAACAAAGTGCCATACAGAAATAAATCAAAGTGTTTAGCAATTCTGGCTTCATGTATGCGTCCATCTCCTTTGAATTCATTCGGAGGTGTAACCCAGAAATGAAAGTTGTTTTTGTTTCTTTGCGGTAAAGCGTTGTAGTATTCTCGTAATTTATAAAACATCCGTCCTTGTTCCCCAGCTGTAACAAAGTCCACTTGAACAAAGTAAACTGCGTTCCCACCACCACATGTTACATTTTCTAATTTCAATACGCGACTATCGAAAATTGGATTCTTTATGTTTTTGCTGTTAATTTTAATCGTCATGACAACTGTGATGATGGATTGGCCATGCCCTTCTCTTAGTAAACTTTCCATATAGTTTCCTACCTGTTCATCTTTGTTTTCCATGAATGTGAAATGTTGAAGGGAATGTTTGAGGTCACTTGCTTGAATGAATCCACCCTCCACTTTGACCTTCAGTAAGAAAAGACAAACGAAAAGAACTTTATAAAACTCCATTGCCTCACTTGGCTAATTCGAAATATAAATATACGCCCTTTAACTTTTTTAACTGTGACGAGTGTTTGCTCTCTCCTCCAGAGAAGTAAAGTAAAGTAAATTACACTGTTAAACTAATTCCAAATACAACACCAAATACGACTCTATTCAACATAAAGCACAGCGCAGCAATATTCTGAAGGACATGACCAATTGTATTCCTTGTTGTGTACTGACAGAACTTTTGAAAACTTAATTCATATGTATGGTGTCGGTTGAGTGTTACATATATATTTATTTTAAGTATACCGTGCTACATAATTGGCATTTTCCGGTACTTTCATACCAAATATGAGAACCATTCAATGACAAACAACCCGTGGCAAGACGGGCATAACAGGGTAACGGAATGGATACACGTGACGTAGAGTGAAAAACTACAACAGAGTAGAACACCGAAAAAAAAGTTGAAAATCCTGGAATTATAATTTGAAAGACCTCTTCTAGCTGGTCACCCGTAGGTCAGAGGTCAAAATGTCATTTAGAAAAGGTGTTCCTCTCGATGATATAAACAACTTTTATAAGGGTTATTTTTTACGTTATGTGGAACATTGACCTTGACATTTGATCTGGAAGGAGGTCACTTCCGGTCAATGTCAATACGGCGTTCCAGTTGGGGGACCAAATGAGTTCATTGCAACAGGCAGCTTTCGAATCGGTCCAGTAGATCCTGAGTTACTGAAGGACGACAGATAAACAGACAGAACAAATGCGAATTAAAAGCGAAGGCTTCTATAAACTGTTTTGTTCAACTTTTAATTCCAACTGAATTTGAAGTAAACTTCGTTGGAAAACAATTCTAAATTTTTAATGGTAATTTAATGGTTTTCTCCATGGTGAACTAGAACACAACAACTGTGGGGACATGGACACCAAAAAAGCTCAAATTTTCTTTAGAAAACCTTCATGTTAAATGCCACTATAAGAATACGCAAATCAACTAAAACAGGCAGAATTTTCTAGTCGAGTTAATAATAAAAATAAATTAAAAACGAAATCTTTCGTTACTGTTTAGAAGACGTAAAATGGCCAGGGCCTAAAGGGAAGTGTTTTCGCTTTCATTTATTGAAATTTTCGGTTTTCACATTCATTTACAACGCTGCTGTGTGAGTCTATAGATCACAAAGTAGGAGCGGTGGGTGCGATTGAATTTTGCCTTAGTTTTCCCTGCTTTCTTGCTTTTTTGTCAGTCCAGTACTTGTGGCTTCCAGCAAGAATCACACCCAGCCACACAATAGAAGCTCCAATTCCACTGTAACCAATCAGAAAATTAGAAATTCCAATTCCTCCCTTGTGAAGTTACCTGAGTAGATCTGGTTCCACTCCGAGAAAAATGAATTGAAGGACGAATGCAAAGATCACATCGCACGAACGCACTAAAGCAACTAGTCCTGCATTCTCCATTTTGAGGGCCAACATGATACTACAAATTGCGCAAAATCCAAGGAAGAATCCAAAGGTTAGGAGTGCACTTTCAGTGTATTCTGGAATGATAGAGTCCCACTCTTCAAAGTAGAGAAAGGGAGGGAGTGACATCACCACACCCACAGACCCAAGGGTCAACGCCATCGCCAAGAAATGAACGTCCTTGATCTTCCGAGTCACCACGAATGTCAATGACAAGGACAGCAAAGCTCCTGCAGCTATGGCACTCCCAGTCTGAAAATATATTACAAACTAAGACCATTTTCTTTTGCCCTGAGGCAACCAACCAGAGTGTCGCTGTTGAATTCCTTTGCCCCAGTGAGCATCGGTGGCTTTGTAATGAGCACCACACCCGCAAGGGTGAAGATTGCAATCCCTATGAACACAATTCCACATTTCTCCTTTAGGACAAAATGAGCAATGACTGTTGTGACGACTGGAGCACTGAAGACAATGACAGTCATGTCTCCAATAGCAAGGTAGCGAAGGGCGCATGTGCGACAAATCACAGCAGTTCCTTGCAGCAATGCTTGGATCTAATACAAAAGTCTCACATTGAACCACACCCAAAATGAATTGAAACCTTACCAACAAGTAGACCAAAGTTTTCCACTGCTGAGAGGATTCGATTGGACAAATGCCTTGGAAGACTCTTTGCCTCCTGTTCCACTGTGGACCAAATTCATTGACCACCGCTGCAACAATGGAAGGGAGTAGGATTCCTAGGTTTAAGAGGAGTGCCCCTCCGAATGCCCCAAGGCCATGTTTCTCCATTGACTTGATGATGAGCATGGAGGCTGAGAAGAAGGCACTGGCCAGTAGGGCCATGACCAGTCCCCCATAGGCACTCCAGAAAGTGTATCCAGTGTCCAGGATGACCTCACTGGCTCTTCTGATGGAGGACTTTCTCCTAAGTTCAATTGGGAGTGTTTGACTCTTGACATAGTGTCCACTCAGACTATGGATTCCAATGGGCACGGCTGAAGTCACTTTTTGATGGGGAAGCAGAGGATCCGCAGTTGTAATTTCTTCAAAATCCATCAGAGCAACAACCCGAAAGTATCTTGTGCCAAGTTGAATCTGGAAATGATGTGTTTGTTATTTTGTGAAGGACGTTGAATTTCATTATGAATCTCATTAGACTCTTCTGATATTTGTGAACAGGCTCTCCTTCCATATCCTTCATGAGTTAATCTCCATTTGTTTTTAAAGAGTAATTTGCCTAATTACGGGCAAGTGGGTGCTAGAATGCACACACACTTTATTGTGTAACTTCATGCAAAGGACGTGTTTTGCTGTGGTTTGGAAAAATACTGGATGTGGTGTTACACTTCCTGAATGGAATTATTCATTTCTTTTAAATATACCAACTAAACACATTCAGAAATTAAAGTTAATTGGATCAATCATGTTGCGTTGTTTGGTCACAGCAGCTGCAACTGTTCTGATCTTAATCACTTTATTCCTTGTACTCACTATCATTGTATAATTAAAACACAGTCAAATAAGTTCATTATCGGGTGCATTTCATTCCAAAGCTAATGGGTGTCCTTCATGTTCAAGAACCTCTTCTGCGCCTGCGTTCATCTCACCATCCACATCTCTCTTCCTCCTCCATCCATTGTACCAAGACTGCAAGTATTCATTAGAATAGTGGTGTTACTGTGTCATTGATTTCCTTACCCAATTGAGGCAGTATGCAAGGTACATTTTCTGACCAAAGTATTTCCTGCACTTTACATGTCTGCAACCAGGAGGGTCACCTGGAACTCCACGGACTCTGCAATTGGGCCCTGTGGAGTCACAACAGGGTTCAGGACGATGGGTACAAGGTTGACCACGCCTAAGGCACTGCAAATTGGACAATTATTGGAGCATTTATAATTGGACTGAGATTGGATCTTACGGAATCTGCATCGACTCCTGACTGGGATATGAGGACCAATCCGCAGACTAGGAATGGCAGGGTGGACCACATTCTGATGTCGTCTCCTTCGCTGCTGCGGTGGAATTGAAAGGGAAACTTCCAATGGCTGGAGGTACACTTTCATTTCTAAAAGGTCAATCAACAACCATTGTCCTCAACGTTAGTAAGTCGTAAACTTTTAATTTCTGGAATAAAGACATGCCGATAAATTCAAAACATTACCCTCATATTTAAAAAAAAAGATTCATTTTGATACTCAATTGGTCAGCATGTTCCCCTACTTTGTACGAATTGGATGGAAATGAAATGGGCGTGTCTGGACTTGAGAATGGGAAGAGTGGATTGCAGATTGAAGGTCGCCCAGTTGAAAAATGAAATTCCGCTATGTCCCATATATCATATAACTTCCATTCCAGAATTGCAATTCCGTGTGCAATGTCACTTGGAATAAGTGCAGAGGTCATCCAGAAAGTGTTTGAGGTTGTCCAATCCTATTTGAATTGGAAGCATGGGGACTCCAAGTTGAAATATTTCGGAGTAGGTTGTGGTGGAGGTGAGGACGACAACTTCCTGAGTTCCATTTACACTGTGTCTTTTACCACAGTGAAGAACTCGGTAGAAACCAATCAACAGTTGATCCTCAAGTCACAATTCATTGGCACAACCAATCAGGATGAAGATGCTTCACAATACTTTTGGCAAGTGATCTTCGCCAAAGAACAGTTGACATATTCTACACTTTTGAAAACAATGGAGGAACTCATGCCAAAGTGCCTCATCACACCTGCACTGCTCCACTACTATGAAACGAAAGAGCGTGACTACGCATGCCTCGTACTGGAAGACTTGTCAGTTGACCACTACATTCCTCAGAGTGGGAAGTTGACCTTTGAGGAAGCAATGGAGGTCATAAAGGGACTGGCGCAATTCCACTCACTCTCACTGGGTAAAGACAATTAAAAAAACATCAATTTAAATTGAATTTCAAGTGTTTTGACTTTCAACATTTACATTAGTTTAAAAAATTGGTTTTACAAAGTCATAATTTTTTCATTCATTGAAATTGGTTCTTGAATTTTGTACAAGTTGTCTTATTTCTTATTCCAAAATGCCGAGTCTGCCCACTCGGGGTATTCCTCATCAGAATTACGTCCAGCAACGTATTTCTCCATTGCCTCCTCTCGCTCTCTTTGATGAACATGGCGGTGACGCCCATGTCTTTCGTGCTGCAAATCAATAAACCAAGTATTAAGTAGCAGTTTTAAAATGCAGTTTATCCATTACTTACATCAGTGTAGCCAGCTACGTGTGGGTCCCTCTGGGCGCTGTAAGATGCCCTCCGGTCATAATGTTTCTTTGTAGCCCCGGAGGGCTCCGCGCTGGCCCTTCGTTTGAATTGCTTTGGAGTAGATGAGGCTGACTCGGATTCCCTACAAAATTAAAAATAAATTAAATGGTCCTGAAGTGCAGGCTAAAAAACAAATGGATTTTGGCATAAAGAGAATAAAGCGTCAATTTTATATTGAAGTTAGCAAAGTTTCAAAAATAATTCCTTCTAAATTAATTCTAGTGATTTATTAAAACTTAGAAATTACAACTCTCATATGCCCCATGGGAAACTGGGTAAAGGATCATTTCCAAGAGTGGTTTCAAAATATCAAAATTAAGGTGTCATTAAAATTTCAAAATTCAAACAAAGTCAGGAGGGCTCATTGGCTTACGTTTTCGGGAGAGATTTCAAGGTCGAACTTCCCTCCGCTTTTTCGGTTTTAACGGTTGATCTGAAAGTCCAAAATAAATTAACATACATCAGGGATATCTTCTCATAAGAACCAAGCAGAAAAAGCTCTATACTGGGAAAAGTGCCAATAAAATGTATAAAAGAAAAACTTACTTTTTTTGTTCATCTGAATTGTTCTTTTCCTTGTTTATATTTTGATCCATTGGATTTATTTGATTGGTTATGGAATGGAATGGCTGGAAAATGACAGAAAATATTAATCAGGGAAGATGGCTGGAACTAAAAAAATGAAAGCAGCTTGGCCTTGCTTTGTTCGTGGCAAAATACAAGTGCGTACTACTAGCCCTGTCTTCTGCTCATCAGAGTTTGCATTACTGGGTTTCTTTGAACATCCATGGATTCACTTTACGCATGTTTGGGAACAAAAGACGCTGAGATAACTGCCACCACTGGACACAAAACGTGTCCCATTTCTATTAATTTCCTGACATTCTTTCTCTCCCTTCCAGTGATTGAAGCACAAGGTGGAAAGAGTCTCCCTGAACTCTATGAATTCTGTGCAGTGGAACTGGTTTTTGGGCCTGCTGTGGAAAGCGTCATGAAGCATTTTCGTCAGAATATCTACCTAGGATTAATCAAATATGCGGAAACAAACTACCCCAAAGAAGCGAAAGTTATGCGCAAACTCAATGAAGAAAAGGACATCTGGAGCCGCCTTTGCAACGCTGTTTTGCCTGGGACTTCTTCCTTTTCCTGCCTGTGTCATGGAGATTTAAGAACTGCGAATATGTTTATGCGGAAGGGTGGTGCCTCTGGTGGTTCGAATGTGAAGCTGATTGACTTCCAGTTTGTTCGCTATGCTTCCCCAGTGACTGACCTCCAGCATGTCCTTATGCTCTGCACTACAAAGGAATTCAGAGACAAACATCTCTTGACACTCCTCCACGCATACTACAACAAGTTCACAGAAATTCTAAACGCAGATGTCGCAATTGGATTGCAATTTCAAAATCCGAAAATAGAGGCCTGGGATTTCTCAACGCTGCTACAAGAGTTTCATCAGTTTTCCACTTATGGCCATTTGCTTGCTTCCGTTTCACTTCCGGTTGTGTTTGGAAGCAACAATCCAATAGCAAAAATGAATCAAATGGAGTATGTAGAAAGAGTGAAATTCGTCAAGGAAGAATTGGAAAACTACGTTGCGGATCTACTGGAGACAAACAAGGAATTGGCAACAAGGATATTCGACACTGTGGAAGAAATACGATAAAATCAACATTGAATTTGGAGTACAATTTGACTTTAGTATGTCATGTTAGTAATGTCATAACCTATGACATGTTCATTCTATCCTTGTCCAATCCTCATGCTTGGAAGTTTATAACTCCTCCTTTCATCACTCATTAGCAGGATAGTAGAACACGTGGAAGCAGTAGAACTTCAATCCTGTTGTAGTTTAGATAATGAATTCATCAAGAAGAATAATTGCAAAAGTTGTGAATTTGCTGGAGACAAACAATTAATGTTTGATTGTTTTAATGGCACTTGTGGGATAAATGCAACATGAGCAGAATTGACTTTTGCAAATAGTTATCTTGAGCACTTTTATATCTCATCGTCCTTCTTCCTATTTGGAATAAAGTGCTGATAAAGCCATTCATTGAGGAAAGATGCTTTGCAAATGTGCGTATTTAGCAACCTTCCTCCATTTCTACGGATAGAATCCCTTTTGAAATTGAAATTCTTGCTGATTTCTTATTCCTTTCTTCTGTCTAGGTTCTAATCCTGCTCATTGTGAGGACAAAGGGAAGATAAATGGGACCTCCATTGTCCCTCTCCCTTTAGTAGATGCTCCTTTTATTTGAAGTTTGAAACTAATGCTACCATCAACATCAGGATTTGATTTGAACCCTCCTTCCCTTTGCATGGACTCATATTTCCATCATATTAATAAAACCCGGGTATTATCCCTAGTGGCTGAGGTCTGTTGCAAATGATGATTCCCTGCCATTCCCAGTGGAAAAAGCAAAGCGTTTAATAACATTCCCTCCCGTCACTCCCACACTTTTCCAGAATCACCAAAAAGTTCCATCTGGAGACTCTGGAGAGGCTGACGGATGAACCTCATCAATCTCCAGAGGAACGCAAAGTTAAGAAAAGAGTGAGAAAGGGAGGCGTTATTCTAAATGTAAGAAGCCTGTGTGTAAAATAATGGACAACATTAGAAGGGCGTTTAATGTATTCTAGAGACGGGGAACTTGCATCTTGAAAGGATCTTAAGAGCCACTTATTCCAAAGCAAGTGGCCATCAGGACCAAAGGAAGGAAGCAAAAGGGACTTGCACAGGACCACAAAGTGCCTTATCAGGGCGGAAAAGTTTAATTTCAGAAGACCATGCTCAACACGACCGACGAAAAGTTAATTTTGTTTATGGTCTCATCCCATATTTATGAGAATAACATTCTCTGACTCTACATTCTCTGACTCTACATTCTCTGACAGAGGCTACAACACTGACACCATGGAAGAAGAGTGAGGTTATATGAGGTGGGAGTGCGTAAGAAAGGAAGTGTCATGGTGACGTTAGAAGGGAATGTTGGTTATGATTAGATCAGGGTGACACTTGACATTGACAAGCATCTGTGTGTCATATTCCCAACACATGCGTCTTAGTATTCCTCCCGAGTTTAAAGGAAAGGGAAAAGTCTGTGAGTGTTTCAGTCTTAGAAAGAAGGATCTCGCGTGTGAAAAGTTCTTCTGGAATACGGACTCCCCGGAGTTTCCTTTTGAAGGTCCGAAACAATTAAATGTCTGGTGAAGTTTTCTTGGAAATGTAATTGTAAACCTGTCTTTTATTTTGTATTTTGTGAATTGGGTATTGGCAGTGGGAGTATCCAGATAAGGAAGACTCAACATCAACCCACTTCCAAAGACCAAATGCACAGACCAGTCTACCCACTGCATCCAACGAATAACAAACTCACAACTATTCTGCTAATATTGGTACAATTACAATAGGAAAAAGGAACAATAGATACAATAGGATAAAAGGAACATCTAGGGGGAATTCCAGGATGAAATCTCCACTTTTCACTACGGTAAGAATAACTTTCACATTCTAATGTAAGTCAAACAAACTCGAAATGTTCAATATTGGCTTATTTTATGATATTTGTTAGTTGACATCCGGTTGATTCTTAGATGTTTTTTCTGTGTGTCTTTTGCAAACAAAAAGTTTAGTGTAAGTAATTAACATCCTCCTTTGACGTCAATCCCCTACTACGAAAAACAAATTGATTTTCTTTCCCTTTCAAACTCAACTCTCTACCTCATCCCCATTAGTTTCAAATAACATCTTTTGTATTCTCTTTTGTTAAAAAAAAGAAAAGTTTATCCATCTTGTAAAGTTTGAGCTTTGAGATCAAAAAGTTGATGAAGGGAGATGAGGGCCGTAGGGAAGCTGTATTGTGGTGTTTTTGCAAACAATAGCAAAATCCTTTTGGTTTTCATTCATTCTTATCTTCTGTGGGGTGTGTGACTATTAAAGGGTGGATGAACAAGAATTATTTGTGAGTTAAATTTAAAAGTGATCTAATCCAATTGACTGAGAGCCAGTTTGAGGTCAGAGCGGGGTCAGTGATGAAATACTCACAATTACAAACTACGCCATCCACTGCAATTGGCTGGAATTCCAGAAGGATAAAAAGGTTTCGAATATTGGTAGTTTCAAGTCTCCGCTGCGTTTCTTAATGGGATCAATTCCAAACTAAATTGAAATTCAGATGGGAAATGGAGAATAAAAAGACTGGTGTGGTGCATTCTATCTGGTCTTTGTTTATTCTTGGAAATGGCCTAATTTTATTTCATTTGATTGAAATATATGAAGAGAGAGTATCAATTTGAATTTATTTGCAGTAGGGTTTACAGCCAATATAGTTTACATTTTAAATATCTTTTAGATGTGTCACACTGTTTAATGATCTCCAGCGTCTATTTCTACAATCCAGGTAGCTTTCCAGGCATGTGTTTATCCAGTCTCACATTGAACAGTGGAATTCACTTATAATAGGGCGTTCAATTGTTAATATGGAGAACCATTTGGGTAGGAATTAGGAAATGCAAATTATATAGGGAAAAGAGAACTGAAAAGACAAAATATAAATTGAAGTTTCTGCTAATAATTGAAGTCTTTCAATCTAAACAACTGAGTCCATGGGGGTTAATAGTTTTCTTAATCCAATGACAGAATCCATCACTCTCTGGAATTTAATTAACTGGATTTAACTAATCCGTTTTGACTCCAGTGAACTTCCACGTATTTTGAAGCTACACTTCCATTTTGTACCTCATGGCAAATGAAGCTAAAGTCTCCTGCTGTGATACTTAATGGGATCATTTCCAAATGAAATTGAAATCCGTTGCAGGAAATCTAAATCCAAAGGGTTCATTGTCTCATTTAAAACAATTCCCATCAAGTCATGCATGAATTCTTCTTAATTTGGTAACATTGTTCCACTTTCTTCCATAACTTCCATTTCACCCAAACTTTCTCCAGAGTTTCTACGATTCCAGATGCATTCCAACCACCACATTCCAAATCCACCCAATAGGAAATAAAATGAAATGATTAATTATTGTATTCCAGGCTGTCCCTGCCTTTATTCTTCTCCTTGCAATGACCTGTGTGACCTCCTACCCTCGAAGGGCTCAGAATCACCACCACCACAAGCACCGAGTGGACACTAACCATGGATCTCTCCATCCCAACCACCTCCGAAGAAGTTCGAATCAGCGTATTGAAGATGAGTCAGGAGAGAGTGACCTTGGACGCCATGCTTATGTCATGACCACTGACCAAAAGACACCTGAAGACGAGGACCAGACCCTTCAGGAAGCATTCCAGAGACACATGAGTTCTTCATTCAACAACCCACATGACATTTATGCATACAAACTGCCCAGTGACCTTTGGTTCATTGTCAGATACAAAACTAACAATGGGAAAACGGAGAGATACATGTGAGTGGAATTCTAATTAGAAGGCTAAAATTAGTTACCATTTTGATTCATTTTGCAGGAACGTGGTGAGTAGTTTCACAAACTACCTGGACAAACTGGACACTTCCACAAAGTCAGTCAGTGTCAATGTCAAAGGAGTGGAAACCGTGTTCCGCCTAACATCGAAATCATAGTTAAAAACAAACATTCATATCCTCATCATTTCATTAACTCAAGTGCAAAACCTCGTTACGATTTCAGTCACAAATGGAAACAAGAGCACAAAATGTAATTTTAGAACTGGATCTTTTACCATTTTGTTTAATGCAAGTGTAGGTTAACTTTATGCCAAAATTTTTAATTAAAATTACAAGTTCGTTTTGGAAGTTTAAAAAGGGAGGTGAGAAATTTCATTTCCAAGGAAAGCCAATTGAATCATTCTTCTGTCGTTTGTTCAGGTGGAAAGGAAGCAAACGGAAAACAAAAGTGGGAATGAATGAAGAATTCTAATTAGTGAATGACATGCTCTTTTCCCATTCACAGCCAAGTTAATAATAAAAAGTCCATGAATTCTTGGAAGGTGAAAGGAGTGAGACATTGAAAGTGTAGGAGTTTATTCCAGTGATATTAAATAGCTATTGAAATAAGTGTAGCTAATTGGAATCTGCAGTTATTAGACAAATGGCTAACATTTAAATTCAATTCCACCGTTTTGCACATCTACAGCTAGAGCGCAACAGTATTGGGTGCCGGGACAACTTTGTATGGCAGAGACCAATGGAGGTAGAACGGAGACGTTCTTGCAGCAGATCTTGTCATCGTCGTAGTTATAATCATAACACGTTCCGTTAAAAACGGCCAGCGGTGCAAAGCCCAGAAAGGCACCTAAATGGCAATCCGGCGTCTGAGCATTGGATTGTCCCAGGGACAGCAAGACGCAGACTCCCAGGAAAACCACCACAATCGTCTTCATCTTGGACCTAGAAAACAAATGAGCAATGAAATCAATGTGGTAATCAAAGCCCGTAAACTTCTTTTTGACACCCTTACCACAAAGTCTAGTTGAAAATTAGGTTTTATTTTTGAGCCAGCGTTCAAATTTATGACTACTGTCTGGAACTGTATATTATGTACTAATAATCCTCTTCCTTTGTTTGTAAATCCATTGTTTTATACCACCGCATCACTGCAAGGTCAGAGTTTTGCAATTTCAGTAAACTTTTAATCTTCCTCAGGATTAGTTCAAAGATTCTTGATTTTTTAAAAAGATTTTGAACAATATTGAGGATGTTTCCTCGTGTTTCTTTCCTTATTAAAGAGAACAGTTTTCTTCAATTTTAGGATGGAATCCAGGGTATTCATTTCTATTAATTAAGATCAAGCAGTGTTGCTATTTATATTTGTAATGGTTCTGTAAATGTAAAATGTAAAAGAAATGGTTTAGATTCGGTTATGCCTACTTATAACTAAGCCAATTGAATCATTCTTCTGTCCTGTGTTCAGGTGTAAAAGGGAACAAATGGAAAACAAAAGTGGGAATGAAGAATTCTAATTAGTGAATGACATGCTCTTTCCACATTCACAGCCAAAAGTGAATAAAAAGTTCATGAATTCTTGGCAGGTGAGAGTAGTGAGACTGCACTGAAAGTGTAGGAGTTTATTCCAGTGATATTAAATTAGTGTTGACATTATTATTGAATCTGCCGTTTATTAGACAAATGGCTAACATGTGAACGTAAATCCAAAGTTTAGCACATCTACATCAAGAACGCAACAGTATTGGGTGCCGGGACAAGTTTCTAGGACAGAGACCAATGGAGGTAGAAGGTAGATGTTCTTGCAGCAGATCTTCCCATCAAGGTCGTTACTATCATAACACGTTCCGTTAAGAACGGCCAGCGGTGCAAAGCCCAGAAAGGCACCTAACATGCAATCCTCCGTCTGAGCATTGGTTTGTCCCAGGCACAGCAGGACGCAAACTCCCAGCAAAAGCCCCACAATCGTCTTCATCTTGGACCTTAGAAAACAAATGAGCAATTAAACCAATTGTGGTAATCAAAGGCCGTAAACTTCTTTTTGAGATCCTTGCCACAAAGTCTAGTTCAAAATTGGGTTTAGCTTTTGAGCAAGCGTTCAAAATTACTACTGTCTGGAACTGTTATTCTCTTTAGATCCTGGCCATCGTTTTATACCACCAAAATTGCATCACTGCAAGGTCAGAGTTTTGCAATTTCAGTAAAATTTTAATTTTCATCAGGATTAGTCCAAAGATTCTTGATTTTTGTTTTTGAATGAGATTTTTAATAATTTATTGAGGATGTTTCCTCGTGAAATCTCGCTCTTTCCTTATTCAAGAGAACAGTTTCCTGAATTTTTTACCTGTTACCTGGAACCCGCATATTCATTATTCATTTATTTTAATCAAGCAGTGCATGCTTAACTATAAATCTAATCCTATCACCAATTTTTCCGAAAGAAAGTTTAAAGATTCGGTTCTACCTACTTTAACTTTCTCAATAAAACGTCCACATACAGACTACGATCAACATTGAATTCTATGCGAACGCTCTACCAGCATTTTCTTGTTTTTAGTTTGATTTGATTGACAAAAACATGGTTGCCTCCGCTGGTATTTTCCATCTAATCATGTCAAGTGGGTTCCATGTTTTTGTCAAACTTCCCATTTGAAAGAGTCCTCTTATCAGATCATAATTGGACAAACAATTCCCTTTAATTTGTAAATTCAATCCTTGAGTTCCCCATTTGCGTATAAAGTTTGAACTGGATTGGAAGATAGGGTAATTTTATGTCATTTACTAAACACTGGAAATTTTTTTATCAAACTCTGAAGTTTATTCTGTTTTTCATTTCGGTTTTAAACTCCAGTTGTTATACCCAATGGCATTTAATTCCTGCAAAGCACTAAAGATAAATCTCATTACAAGAGCCTGAATTTACGTCAATCTCCAATCTAATTATTTTCGAAAGGTATAAAATGGCCATGCAGAACTTACAGTATTTATAGAACCAGTTGAAACGATACAATTTTATCAAGTTTATTAAGTATAAGGATGAAGTCTCTTTATTTCTTTGCCGGAGTCCTTCTACTCTGTTTGATCAACACCTCAGAAGCAAAGGTAAGTTACAAATCAAATGATTTTAAATAAGTAACTAAAGTAATTAATTTTTATTGTAGTGTGGCGGTGGTTGTGTTTCCAGTCAACAATGCGTTGATTGGGACAATGGGAATAGAGACTGCCGATGCTCATGGTTTAGCTGCTCATTGGTAAAACGATTTGTTGGTGCTGAACTCACAAAGCTCCAATTATTTGAAGAATTCATACAAAACTACTCAAGGTAGGAAAACACTAAACATAATTATAATCATTATAATTCATATTTCAATGTTAATTCAAACAGTCGTCCAGAAATGATTCAAGCGGCATACGAAGCGATTCACAAGGAAACAAAATAAACACCTTCCTTTTACTCAAAAATTACACTTTGAAAACTAAGTTTAAGTTCAACGTTTGCATAAAGAATTCCATCTTCAATAAAACTTTACGTAGTTTTCACCTAATTTGTCTCTTTCGAAGCATAATTTCTTTTTACTTTTTTTTTTTTTTTACTTTTTACTTGGAATTTAAGAATTTCTTAGAATTTTTTTCTGGTGAGACTATTCGTATTTGGGAAAACGTAGGAACGTATTTGTCAAAGTGTTGAACTGACGTCTGAATGGCGTATTCTGGATAAACGAAAGGCCCGTAAACCGGGCTTGATAGTGAACCCTCTTTAGAAATTTTTCAAATTATTTTTTGAGAATGAACGACGAACAATCGAGTCCTGACGATGTGACACGGAGGTTTTAATCGTTGCTACGTATGACGGCCAGCCGGAGATAGTCAACAAGATTGCGAAATCAGATAATAATAATTTTTAGTTGGGGAACGTCAATTATTGAGAACTCGTCCAGCCATAGGCAATCTTCAATTCTTCCAGGGGCAATTCACTAAGCGTTCAATAGTGCAGGAATTGCTACGAGGGTCAAATAGTAGAAAGTTTCCACACGACATCAAATTCGCCCTCCCGTCTTGACAAGTGTAGAAATTTTGGCAATTACCTGTAGATTAAGCCATAATTGGATTATTCCTATGTTCTAAACATCTTTCTACATCTGAATTCCTTATTCTATGCTCTACCTGGATAAGGAATATTATAGCGTCCTTTCTTTGTGCAAATACTTGGTTTGGGAGTAGGTTTCGTAAGAGGCGGTGTGGGTGGCTCTGCAGTAGTCGGTGGAGGTGGTTCTGCAGTAGTCGGTGGAGGTGGTTCTGTAGAAGTCGGTGCGTCGTCGACTTCAAATGAAAATAATTATTTAAAGACCGATTAAGTTGGATGTTAAAGTGGAAATACCTGGATCTGTAACTGGGCTTTCAGTAGCTGAGACAGCTAAAAAGAAACGAAGCTTTAGCATCATATTTGTACATATTATATTTCATCAACTTGGCACTAACCACAATCAGCATCAGCACCCGAAAGGCATTGCTTTCGGGACACAGAAAATTTGAGCTTCGCTGGGCAGTCTTTCAATGCAGTGAAGCCATTGGAGCAGTGGTAAAAGGTGCCGCAGTCCAGAACGTTCCCGTACATTCCATCTGGCAAATACTCGCAAAAGTCTTCAGCTCCTGTAAAGTATTATTGTAAATTAATCAAACAGAAAGATTTGATTATATGCGCTTGCGCTACTGCGGTTGTTCATACCAAAAGTTGCAGCAAAGACAGTTGAACTACAAAGTCCAACTGTCATAAGGAGAACCCCTGCGAATGCACGATTCATTTTGATATGAGAATCTTATGAGTTTAAAACACTTTAAAACAAACTAGAAATTGCTCGTCGCTTAAGTATATAATAAGTAAATCGTTGGAGGAAATCGGCACTTCACTTAATCTTCCTATAAAACGTGTGGCTGATAATTTGGTATCATAAATTACTGATAAAATCCTTGTTTTAAACGAACCCTTCTCGTTTCTGTCGTTTTCTGTTTAGAAACATGGAAGCTCCTGGCCAAACAACCTACAAAATATGTAGTCTCATCTAGACAAAAATGAAATCCAATTAGTGCATTCAGAAGTAGAATCTCCTATCTAATTTTTACTTCTATTAATACTAAATTCTAATTGGTTAAAGTGGTAATTGCTTCGACGACAGACCGACAGATCGTCCAGAGTAGCTTCCGCTTAAGTAAAGAATTCTGATTAGGAGGTTGCATGTTGGTCCTCCATTCTCAGAAATGAAGGCCCAGTTCCCATGAAACCTGGTGAAAGCCACCGAAATTCTTTGGAAAGGTGAAAGTGATTGAAGGTGACTTTGTGGATTAATGGAACCTCCGGATATGACTTTTCCATTTGTCACGCAGTGCCAGAAGAAGAGACTGACATCCAAATGAAGGGAAATTAATTAATAATTTGTCTGTGATTCACCTTTCATTTCCATTTACTTGAACCTTCTCTGAATTACCTTACAGAAAGTAAAAGCAAATTGACCCGAATTAGTTGGTGATGTGACTACCTATCTGCGTCCACTTCCATCAATTACTTTTGAAATTAGACTTCCGATGTGAATTGATCACAACCAATCAAAGTTACAAAGTTAGTTATTCCAATGAGGTAATTTGAGATAATTAGGTTCCTTACAATTAACATTTTCAATTCATTTTGACACAGTAACGAACTTATCAATCCTGAATTTATGAGGTTCCAGTTTCATCGGAAAACTTTGTTCGAGCAGGGTAAATAATTATACGAGGCGACAGCGCATGACGTCTCAAACGAAACAGTAAAACTGAATTCATTTAGACAAATTCTGTATCATTAAATGGCAAAATCAAGTCACTGAAGAAAGGGATGGAAGAATACAAAGTTGAATTGAGTAGGGAGGTCGAAAGACAAAGCTTTTTGTTTTGGCAAACTTGTAAGTATTCTTGATGGAATGGAAACTGGAGTTTGAGCTAAAATTAGTTAAGTAAATAGAATCTAATTTAGAACTAACATTTGGTTAGAGTAATAAGGCAAGTAGGCGAAAAGCAAAATGCAAGGATAACAAGGACTCCAAAGAATTGACAACTTAATCTCACACACCGATTCAACGGCAGAAGATGAAACCACTCCATTTGAGATTTGCGTGAACGCATGCGTAGGGAAGGTGCTAAGGTAAAAGTGAATGATTTTGCCATGCCCGTGGATGGAGTGACCACCACGTTTCTAATCATGCGCTGTCGGCTAATAGTCAATCGGAGTTGGTCTTGTCCTTGATCCGGAAGCATTCGATCCGGAAATGTCGGCACATTTGACGCACAACAAAAACTCCGTAGTGAATTTGCGTGAGTGTGGAGAGGATGGAGAGGACGTAGACAGCCATGACTTCGAATGTTTGGCCAGGGCGTAGAGCCACGGACACGAGAGCAAGCGCAGTGGTAGGGAAGAGGAGCCAATCAAAACCATCGCACAGGGTGGAGCTCATTTGGGCGACAATGAGACGACAGCAGATGTGGGAGAAGATGGTTCCCATCATATAGAAGAACATTCGTGGCTCCACTTCGAGGATGTCAGCTGGAGATAAGAAGACCCACAGAGTGGTGATAAACATGAGGAAAATTGAAGAGTAGAGTGGTTTCAAGGCTTCAAAATACGGGCGCATTTTCCCTGTGCCCTCTTTATAACCTCTGCAAAACATAAGAAATTCATGTGTCAAAACCTGGTGGTTATTGGAAGTGGATAATTGATGTGAATAATTACATGTAGACGTTGTAGCAGGCCATGGGCATGGAGAGCCCTATTGATCCCGCGTAGAGTAAAAACTCAACCATGTTGCCACTTGAAATACCCAGGACGCTGAACTTCCAAATATCATGACCTCCGAAAGCACTTATGGTGAAGACAATGAAACACGCCTGTGAAAACAGAGGTAATTAAAAGGGCGTGAATTTGCAAAAATAGAATAAGTAGACACTCACCACCATGGAAGCATCGTAGCCCCAAGGCAGATAAAGCACTCCAGTGTTGTATTTTTCCCAGTGTGAGAAAATAAAATTGAAGAAAACATTCCAGTAGCAGAAGAACATGCGCTTGATTGAAATACTTCCAGCACCTCGTCCGAAGACAGAGTAGAGTCCAGTAGGGATAAAAACGGTCGTCCATGAGTCCAGCCCATGGTCAAAGAGCTCCCCTAACGGTCCTGAAGAACCAGTTCGTCGAGCTTGTTTCCCATCAATTCCATCTGTAAATACAGTAACACGTTATCTCTTTGATTTCCTCTCACGCTTTGTTATGTATTCGTACCAAGAGTGTGGGCCATGAAGAGGTTGAAGGCGGCAAAGATCCAGACCCATTTAGGAACACCCGGGACTCCTTCAAGGCCATCTGCAGCGTGGAAACTGTAGTCGTAAATGCTAAGCAAAATAAAGTTGGCCACGGTGAAGAGGAACCCGGTGAATGTTAGTAGATTTGGGGCGATCCACATTGGACAGATCTGAAAAACATGGATTTGATTAATTTCAAAGCATGTGGTAAGTCATTACTGTACTGGTCTTGAACTCGCTAGACTTGCGATTTATTGTAAAAAAGCTGAAGAATGAATTATCGCTGCTCCTAAACCTTCTCTGCACGCTTTTCCATTATCAGTTGAGAGGTTAAATTATTTTGCACTCATTTCACGAGGTTGCTGATATGCATTTATCCATACCGCGCCACTATTTTACGTCACAAAGTCCGGGATAGAGCTTTATAAAAAAGTAAAGTTATCGAGAAATGTAATTAATCCACAACTTGGAGTGTTTTGATTACTGTTGATTTTTCTTTTTCCGAAAGACAAAGAGCAATAATAAAAAGCCTAAAAACTAAACAATTGGGACAATAAAGATTAAAATATACCTTGACCACGGCGTTCCAGAAAGGGTGCATCACATAGTTGCTCAAGGGACTAGTATCCACTGAAGAGTACTACAAAAGGATATAGAATTAGTTACCGTGTTGTGTACAGATGAATTATGGGTGGGTATTTCTTACTTTGTAGTTATCGAATCCTTCTAAATGTTCATTAGTAAGGTACTGGACCTCGACCCGGCAGCCTTGACCCGGCATTTTGAAGCCCACTCACTGAGATGGCTTTGTCTTTTATAATTGTTTGGTCAATTCTAGTTAATGATCAGTCGATCCATCCAGCTCACTACTGCTTTAGAGAATCCAGAACAATGGGTTTTATTGTGTATCACCTGGAAGCATAAAAATCATAACCAACATGAAATGTGATTATAATCTGACCACAAACCGATGCACGTGTCTTAATTAGGAATAGAAATGAATTTGTTTAGAACGGTAGTGGTGAGTGAGTGATGTACCTTGTGTGTGAGTAGTGGAATGGCTGATTTGAGGACGTAGTGTTGAGGTCAAAGGAAGACTTGTTTGTGATGATTCCAATTAACTAGCTAAGGTGTGTGACTAATGAACTAAGCTAATCGAAAAGGCTCGTCATCACACGTGAACTCTGTGAATGAAAGTGAACAACTGAAAGGGAAAACGAGGAGGAACCGACGACCGACAGGATTCACAAGGGAAGCAACCAATTTGGGCAAACGAACAGATGACCTCTGATGGGTCGGCCTAAAAGCCACCCACCACAACAACCAGTAGCCATACGCAACAGGGTTGGGCAGATTACAAAAAGTTCAGGATTTAGTTTAATTTATGTAGTTTCAGTTTCAAAATAGCCAAACTGACATACAGTTCACTCTGCCAGTAGCCCCATGCTCCCCAGAAGGCAGTAATTTAAAAAAAAAGAATATCAATGTCACAACTCACAAGTTCAAGCTGGCCACCATTCATTAAATACTGTTTAATTTTAGGGAAATCGGCTTACAGAGTGTCAACGCTCACAAGAAAGTAGGATTAGAAAGCTTAAGATTCAATTATTATATTATTAAATTAAATTAGGCTATCAATACACAAGGAAAACAAAAGTATAATCTTTCTCTCAATCAAAATCTTTCAATTCTTTCAACTGTGGATAGGGTAAATTTGTTAAATCCATGATCTTAATAAAAATAATAATAATTGAGTGTGTAAGAAATTAATTATAATTAATTAATTATAATTATTAATTACTTTAATTCATGCAAAAGCGAATTTAATTAGCATTGGGATGCAACATTTGAGTAAGTTGGGGACTTTGAAGGAACCAGTTGCCCACCTCTGTGTCTAATTGTGATGTAGTTGTGGATTTTACATTTGGGCAAAAGCGAGGCGGGTCGCAAGAATGTGCGATGCTGCGATGATGGTATAGCTGCTATGCTGAGAGTTATGCTGAATTGCGTCTTTCCCCCGTCCTCTGTCCCTGTCTCAGAAATCCCTCCTCGTTTTCCCTACAAACTCCTTCCTTGTGTGTCTCATTCCCCCATTTCCCCCGCTTCTTCTTCCCCCACCCGTCGTCGTCTGTTTGGCATTTTGTGTTGTTTGGCTTGGGAAAAAAGGATTGTTTCAGGCCGTATTTGAGTTCAGGTGAATTCGAAGCGTGGTGGAGGGCGGAGTTCACGCGAGAGCCTCCATAGAACAACACTAACGTGGCCAAACAAACAGCCAACAGAATCATTCTCTGGACACGGTGCGATGGACGGGTAAGTTGAATACAATGTCCTCTTGGGATATGGGTCACGGAGGGGTCCCAGGCATTAATTACAACTACCCAAAACAAACGGCGGAAATGCTACACTCCGACCTGGACCATTTGCAACAGTTCCATGGGCACAATACCCTGCCTCAGGCATACAGAAGCGACCCCATGCCTATGTCCATGGTACCTCATTTGACACAGTTAGACCCAAACAACCACCACCACACACCAACTGGGCCACTCACACCGCCCCTCGGACCCCCCTCTTACGGCCACCCTGGACATCATCATGGACATCCCATGCCCATGCCGTCTGCACCACTCCAGCATCATCATCTCCATCAACAACAGCCAGTACCACCACATCTCCAGCAACAGCAACACCACTATCATCATTTACACCCTGGAGCCCAGGTAGGGTCAACTGGGGTCATCCACTCACCTCACCTCCTACCACCTCATCAACCTCAGGATGTTCATCATGAGCATCATCACCCGGTGACTGGCCCAATGGCACCAGATCTGTACCATCAACATGCAGGACTCAGACTACCAACTGCATCACCAATTCCTAGTCCAGTCATTCAACCCTCACTCCCGTCGGTGCCACACACGCCACAGGTGAGGAATCAATTCATTCTTTTATACCTAATTAACCTTTGCGTAAGCACCAATAATTAATGATGAGACAGATGACGAATATGACCACGATAATCCTAAAATGGGAGTCTCATTTTCTAAAGGTTTTCTTTAGAACTACAATGGGACTAAAGTGAGTTTTGGGATTGTGGGTTCATGATCTCAATGCATTTGTCTGAAATAACTTGGGATCTTAGATTCAATAGATTATAATATTGGTCCTGATTGGTTTTTTATTATTGGAAATTAATATTTTGTTATTGTTTTTGGCAGGGTACTCCGATGCCGCATCCCTTCGGGAGCATGTCTTCCAACCCACCAGACAAGGGACCGGAGTTACCACCGCATTTGATAGAGCAAGGATGGACAAAGTGCTGGAGCAAAAGGGAAGGACGATACTATTTTTTCAATTGCAATACGAACGAATCCATTTGGGAATTACCGGTACCTGGAAGGCCCCACGGCCATCATGTAAGGTCACATTAACAAAGAAAGACTGGAGAAGGAAAACTATTGTTTTGTCTTTTGTCAAGTATGACCCAATCACTGACCCCTTGGGAATTCAGCATGGAGGGATTCAGGTGGGGATAAAACGAAGAGCTTCCTCTGGTGAGTTCGCTGGCAGTCCTCCAGCAAAGCGAATGATAGTGTCGTAAGTTCTGATTCCATTAAATATTCACTGACTACTGTTACTCGTTCATTAAGAAATCATTTAATTTATTCACAGCGGACCCTGGGATTTGGAAGTGCAGTCTAATGTATTCACCGCTGAGTCACAGACACCACGACACGAGCTATTGCCTCCACACCCTCAAATAGAACTGTTGCGGTACCAGCTCTTACAGAAATTGCGTCAAATATATCAACAAGCATGCAAATCCCGGGAACAAATTGACGCCCCAAAGGAATCACTGAATAGGTACAGCTTGAAAAAAAAAGTTAATGATACAAAGCAATTTTACACTGGTTCACTTGAATATTTTTTTTTTTTCACAGGTGGCTAATAGAGCAGAAAATAAAAGACCCAATGGTGGATCCAGTATTTCCATACTGTCAAAATCCAGAGGGTTCCATTTCCTTGTCTCTCTTCAATGAAATCATGAACGATGTTCCGATGAAAGTTGTGAAACCGAGGTTCACAGGAGATGCACGGAAGCAACTGGCAAAGTTTGCGGAAGCCTGTAAGAAAACTATTGAGACCAGGTAATACTCTGAATAATTAAAACTCTGGGAAAATGATAACTTTTTATTTCGTTTTTGTAGGAGCGCATCAAGTGATCACAGAAAGTTGGTGAAATGGAAAGCGGAAGAGACTTTCACTTGGCTGCGGGAGACAATCGGAGCTCCTTATGACGCATTTCAAGAACGCTTGGCCCACTTGAAAGATACAATTCAGCCATACGTCCATGAAGCAGCAAAGTCTACTGTGGAAGGGATTTGCAAGAAAGTGAGTATGTTATCTCGGCAATACGCAATTCAGACAAAGGACGCGCATTTGGCACTCTTCATTTCACCGCAAGATGTCAAGAAGGAATTCCCGGTTGTGAGTATTCACCAAGTGGTTCTACTAATTGGTGATAAATTAAAAACGTGGATTGAACATTTACTCTGATTGATTAGGACAGTGGACGGTACATGTCACAAGCTGCACTTTGTGGTGAATATCAATTCAAGGAAGAAGCTTTACCGCAGCCGAAAAAGCCATTAGTGGAATATATTCAGCAGGACAAGGACACTGTTCTCATCAAACATAAAAACGAACCTATTCGTATCTCTCTAAATTATTTGCACAAACTCGTAAGTGCATTTTATACCAAATCAGGAAATGTGTTTAATTTTTTTTTCTGATTTGTAGGACGCTCTGTACAAATACCACCTTGTGGATGATACCAAACAAGAACTTTTCCTAACACGTGTTTACTGTTTGCTGAAGCGGTACAATGGCTTCTGCAGCGAGTACGCTTCATGCCAAACCACGCAGGGTAGGAGTAAAAAAAGTTGTACAAATCATGAGTTGTATTTACCTAATTTTGAATTTATTTATGACTAGGTTCAATCCCTACTCCCGTATTTGAATCTATCCAGCGGAATTTTGGTGTAACTTTTGAGTGCTTCTCCTCTCCGTTCAATTGCTACTTCCGGAATTACTGCTCAGCCTTTCCAGATATTGACGGATACTTTGGTTCTTCTGGATCGTTTCTGGATTTCCGGCCTATTTCCGGTTCATTTGAAATGCATCCGCCATTGTGTGACGATCTCATTGACGCAGCTATTACCCATGTGGAGACACTGCTTGGTAAGATTCAAATTAAATTCGGATGTTTTATTTCTTGTAATGATGAGACAGATGACGAGTCTGAGCACAATTGAAATCCTGAGCTGATGGGATCGTAACCACCGTGGAAGGTTTTCTTTCACATCGGTATGGGTCCTAATGGCCTTGGGTTTGTGCATTCATGAACGAGCATGAGGCATTTGTCTGAACAAATTAATTTAAATTAATCAGATTGATTTATAATATTATTCCAACTTGTTTTTGATGAGTTTTATTTACATTCTGCAGGCGGATCTCAAGAGCCCCTTTCCTTCATCGTATTCCTTCCAGAGTTTGACGGGAAAGATGGCATGACCCATCAAGACTCAGTCTGGATCAACCGCCTCCAGAGCTCAGTTTGGAAACGGAAGCAAGTTACAATCCCTGCATTCGAGCACGAGTACAGAAGTGGAGCTCAGCACATGACACTCAAGTAAACAAAACAATTAGTTGATTAGTTCAGTTGTGGGTTTTGTAATGATGAGACGATGACGAGTCTGAGACCACAATTTACGTTGTTCAGCTTTGTATTTCCTCCAAGGGTTTTCCTTGGGATTTGGAAATGAATTGAGATTACAACGGTGGTTATTATAAGATGCAATTGAGGCATTTGTCTGAACTTAAAAAATCTACAATTATTTATTATCTTATCATATGAAATTGAAGTTGATTGTAAAATTATGTTTACTTTTTGCAGGAGTGAGATCCCCGTTCGTTCTCATCACGCGACTGTTGTGTTTTGGTTGCAAAATGAAGCTGGTCACAAAATGTGGGAACCAACTGAAGTACGGGTGGACTCGCTCATCGACTCTTATCGTCCTGGTCGTGAGCGAGAGCGTGACAGACAAGAACTGCTAGCGCCTGAGCGACAGAACCCCCACCAAGAGGACAAGGCAGTTGCAGCGGCTAAAGCAGTTGCAAACACGAATGTCCCTAGTGGACTCCCACCACCGCCTGCAATGCAGGCGAATGCCTGATTGACCTCCAGCAGCATGTAGAATTTTACATTGAATTCATGTGATGTTTCCATGTATAGCAAACATATTTTTCATTTGTTATGACTAATCTAGATTAGTAATTTCCTTTAGAAGGAACTTTGCTTTGTTGTGATGTAGCCATTTAGTGTCTCTCCTGTATTTTGTTGTACACATTTAAATTAACTAACAAAATGGAATTAAGTTCTGACGGAGTAACTCAAAACAAAAACGATCAAGTAAAACTAAATCGTTTTAGAAAAGAAATTGGAAAATCGCACACTTATCTTGGAGTTGTAGTGGAAGGGTTCTTTGTTTCACTCTTCAGATTGATTGTGTGAACATGGACATGGACCTTGGTGATTTAGAGTGACTGAGAGTGACATTGCATCTGACATGAACTTTGACTGACAGATTGCGCAAGTCATGAATTAATTGTGTCACTGCCCTTGGCCTTTCCTTTCGGGCCACTTTCCGCACGACGGCGCACAGTTTCCAGACTGAAGAATTTCATTTTCCCTTTCACTCATTCCTGAACTGCGGAAGCGAGAGGATACTACTGTCACTGTCAGACAGGAGAGGAACCGGTAAGGCAATTAAAAGTTAAGAATCAACTTAAATGGTACCCTGCACAGGTCGTAGAGGTCATTCTCCGTGTCAATAGTTCAATTGACAAGTTCCAAGGAAGGTGACAGCTCTGTCAACTGTCAAAACAGCTGTAGTGTCAGTTGCCCAGTTGGTATTCTGATTGTTGTCACTTTTGCGAATGGTCAGTGACCCAGGTCTGTGTCGTCGCTGTGCCCTGTGCCCTTGTGCCTCTCCAAAGAGTGCAAGTTAGTTTATTTTTGCAAGATAAGATCCTTTATCTAATCAAATTAAATCTTCCCTTGTCATCAGATTACTTATAAACCCGGGCCGGGGATGAAATCGATTGGTCGTAATTAGATTATTCTTAATTGATGACTTTGCTTTAATTCCAGATATCCTATAGTCATAGTCATCCTTGCCGTTCGATTGATTCGTCACACCTGTCCTGTGAAGTCAAGAATCAAGACAATTGAGGATTCCAGGAAGACCTATTGGTGCTGCTGCTCTAAGAAAAGTGAGAATAAAATGGCGTCTAAGAACACTGTGGTTGTGACTCCTACAGCCTCGCATACGGGAACGGTAAGTGACCTATAAACAGTAGCAGAACATCTGAATAATTCAACACATTGGTTTCCTTTATTTGGATTGCAGTTGATTTTCCTGCACGGACTTGGAGATACGGGGTGAGTGCTCGCTGAGATTAGCACATGTCCAGACTATCGATTTATTTTAACACACAAGGGAAATTGATTTCAGGCACGGATGGTCTGGAACGTTGACTTCTCTCAAGCAGGATCATGTCAAGTTGATCTGCCCAACGGCGTAAGTCTAATAAATAACCAGTAGAATTGGATTGCCAGTTGGTTGTGTGTGATTGATAAATTGTTAATTTGTATTTCAGTGCAGCGATTTCAGTGACATTGAATGGTGGGCTAAAAATGCCATCTTGGTTTGACTTGAAGTCATTGGATCCAAGCATTCCAGAAGATGAGGCAGGGATCGTCAAAGCGGCACTATCAATCCAAACCATAATCGAACAGGAGGTGAACCCAATTAATTATTTAATTTAATTATTATTAATTAACCATTGCACAATGCATAATCCAGTGTGTTGTTTTTAGATCTCCAGTGGCATTCCAGCTGATCGGATTGTTGTAGGTGGATTCAGCCAAGGCGGTGCTCTCGCACTCCACATTGGACTCACAGGGCCTACCAAACTGGGTGGGATCATCGCCCTTTCCTCTTGGCTTCCACTGAACAAGAAGATTGACTTCAAGGCAGTGCACAAGGTCCCTGTTCTCCAGTGTCACGGTGAGGCTGATCCTCTTGTGCAGTTTGACTTTGGACGCATGTCTGCTGACCTCCTCAACTCCCATCTCTCATCATTCGATTTCAAAAAGTACCCTGACTTGGGCCACTCATCATGTCCCGAAGAACTGGAAGATGTCAAGCAGTTTCTTCGCAAACTTCTTCCATAAGAAACTCTTCCAAATCAATTAAGTTAACCAATTAATCCCATTTAAAGTTTTAGAGGAAGAAAGCGAGGCAGCGGAAGGATGAAATTAATTAGCCAAAATGAGTCAATTGGGCAAGTCTAAAACACACCACTTAAATATTCGTACAAGGCAAATATCAATTGATTCCAAATTGAAATTAAACTAAATTAAAACGCTTCCAGTTCCTCATTTTATTTCATTTTTCATTAATTTTTTTTTCTTTACTTTTTCTCAAATTCAGTCTGGGGCAAAGTGAGACTCTTCCTTTTTGTTTCTGCACGAAATATTCAAATTCCACTGCATTCCAAAAATTTATTTTTCTAAAAGAAAATTCGGTTTTTCGGAGTTGTTTTTGGACCTTTGGATTTCAATCAATTTGGCCCGAATTTGGTCCCAGAA
>VNWY01000318.1:0-53792 GCA_009869845.1 Pseudachorutes palmiensis
ATCTACGCCGTGGAAGAAAATGGCGATCCCAATGAAGAACTCCCCGAAGATACTGAAGTTGAGACACAATTTTTCATCAAATGGAATAATTTGTCTCATCTCCACAATACCTGGGAGTCCATAGATACGCTAAGGGAAAACAACGTAAAGGGCTTGAAAAAAATAGACAATTATTGCAAGGTGAGGTTCTTTATATCTTCCAAAGTGTGTGTAATGGTTAAGTTTTTCTGCTCTTCTTTCCTAAACAGAAAGAGGACGACTTAAATAGGTGGAAACGGTTAGCAAATCCTGAAGACGTGGAGTACTATGAATGTCAGTTAGAGTTACAGCAGGAGCTATCCAAGTCATATACACAGGCGGAGAGAATAATCGGTAAAAATTTAGACTTAGTCATCAAAATACATCTTGGTCCTTGATTCCTGGGTTAATCACAAACTTTTAACGTTATAGCTGACCACCGGACCGAAGACAATGAAATAGAATATTTTCTAAAGTGGGACAACTTGTCCTATGCTGAGGCTACTTGGGAAAGTGGTAAACTCATTGCCAAAAGGAATCCAGAAGTCATTGAGCAGTATAAGCGACGGGAAGCGTCGAATAGGACACCTTCAGGATCATCGAAATCTCTCCGTTCTAGACCCAAGTTTTCGCAAGTGAAATGTCAGCCCGATTACATGAAAGGGGATATTTCCGCTGTATGTTGCATTGCATATTAATTTTCAATATAATTTGTATAACATTATTTTATTGTTGCATTTCTCAGGGACTTGATCTAACACTAAGGGATTACCAATTAGATGGACTGAACTGGCTAATTCATTCCTGGTGTAAAGAAAATTCCGTTATCCTAGCCGACGAAATGGGATTGGGCAAAACAATTCAAAGTATTTGCTTCCTCTCGTACCTATTTGAAACTCAAAGTCTCTACGGTCCATTCCTATTGGTTGTCCCATTGTCTACGATGACTGCCTGGCAAAAGGAATTCAAGCAATGGGCTCCTCATCTGAATGTAGTCACTTACTTGGGCGATGTCCAGTCCAGAGATGTTGTAAGGGCATTTGCATTATGTGGTGTAACTTACCATTCCCAGTTAAATAGTTTGGTTATTTGGTATTAGATTCGGGAGTACGAATGGTATTGGTATTACAAGTCCTACAACACCAAGCTCAAGTTCAACGCCCTGCTTACCACCTACGAAATAGTTCTGAAAGATAAACATTTCTTGGAGTCTGTCCAGTGGGCGGTTCTAATGGTTGACGAAGCTCATCGGCTTAAAAATGGGGACTCGTTACTATACAAAACTCTTCAGGAGTTCAATACCAATCATAGGTGCTTAATTTTGATTAGTTATGCATATCTGATTCCATCCTGTCATGTGACCATTTCGGCTTTCGCACATCAAATTAGGACTCAAATCACAATAAGTTGGACTAGTGACCAATTTTGTCTTTTTCTTTATAGGATTCTCATCACCGGAACTCCGCTACAAAATTCATTGAAGGAGTTATGGTGTCTACTTCATTTCATTATGCCTCACAAATTCGATGATTGGGAATCTTTCGAACATGAACACGAAAATGCAGCGCATAAGGGGTATGAAAGATTACACAAGCAGCTGGAACCCTTCATTTTGAGGCGAGTAAAGAAAGATGTCGAGAAGTCTCTACCGTCAAAGGTAAAATGAGCAATTTTTACACCCGATTTCATGGGGTTTTCATGGTTTGACTTGTATTTTGCAGGTGGAGCAAATCCTTCGAGTAGACATGACATCCTTGCAAAAGCAGTACTACAAATGGATTCTGACGAAAAATTATTACGCACTTCGTAAAGGCGTGAAAGGTTCGGTCTCCTCTTTCGTTAACGTTGTGATGGAATTGAAGAAGTGTTGTAACCACGCCATGCTCGTAAGACCGGACGAGAACTCCAACAATGAGAGCGTCGTGCAACTCCTGAAGGGGAGTGGTAAACTGATGTTACTGGACAAGTTGCTGGTTCGACTAAAAGAAACGGGACACAGAGTTCTCATTTTCTCCCAAATGGTCCGAATGCTGGATATCATAGCTGAATACCTACAACAAAGAAGATTTGCATTTCAAAGACTTGATGGTTCAATCAAAGGAGATCTCAGAAAGCAGGTAATTTGAAAAAAAAAAATAATACTTGACGTTATTAAACTTTGACACACGTAACGTATTAACTTGAGTTTTAGCGCATTACCAACTCCAACATAATTTTTTTTTATGAATACAAACTGACCTTGACCTTGAATTTTATTTGCCAACAGGCTTTAGATCATTTCAACGCGGATGGCTCTACGGATTTTTGTTTCTTACTATCCACACGCGCGGGAGGCTTGGGAATTAATTTGGCTACGGCTGACACAGTGATAATCTTCGACTCCGATTGGAATCCACAGAATGATTTACAAGTATGTCATGAGTTGCATGTGGAAGAAAAGTTCATAAACTAATGCAACGAATTCACAATTTTAGGCACAAGCTAGAGCTCACAGAATCGGTCAAAAGAATCAGGTCAACATTTACCGCCTAGTGACGAAAGCCTCCGTCGAAGAGGACATTGTGGAGCGAGCAAAGAGGAAAATGGTGCTCGATCATTTAGTCATCCAAAGAATGGACACCACAGGAAGGACAGTCCTGGACAAAGGGTCAAAAAGCGGAACGCCATTTAATAAGGACGAGCTCACTGCCATTCTCAAATTCGGTGCCGAAGAATTGTTCAAAGAGGACGAAAACGACGGAGACGATGTCTGTGATATTGACGAAATTCTCAAGAGAGCAGAAACCAATGAAGAGCCTGGTGAGCGTCCTGGCGACGAACTCCTTTCTGCCTTCAAGTCAGTCACCTTCGCAGTGACAGAAGAAGAGGCCAAGCTAGAGCAGCAACCAGAAGCTTCCAAAGAATGGGAAAGTATAATTCCTGAAGATGTCCGTATGAAGATTGAGGCGGAAGAGAAGGAAAAGGAAATGGCTGATCTCTACTTACCACCGCGATCTCGAACTGCTACCAGCGATCCGAATGGAAACACCGCCAACAACAATGATGCATTGCGGAAAATCAAAAGAAAGAGGAAGCGAGAACGCGAGGCCCAGAGTGAAGAGGAATCCGATTCCGATGGGGGAAAACCCAAGAAGCGCGGGCGACCGAAAGGACACGAAAAAGGATTTACCGATAACCAAATTCGTAAATTTATCAAGAGCTTTAAACGCTTCCCAAATCCATTGGTCAGGATTGAACGCGTTGCCAGAGACTGTGGGATTATTGAAAAGGGAATCCCGGAGTTACGCAAACTGGGAGAGCAGTTGATCTTGGGGTGTCAGGCTGCAATAGCGGAGTCTCAGTCTAATGCTAAGGACGGCCCAGTTCACATCAAGGAAGAAGTTCCAGCGGAGGGCACCGGTCCTGGAGATGGCAAGAAGAAGGGTCCAAGTCCAACTTTCAAGATAGCTGGAATCAATGTGAATGCTCGAACGCTTTCTATTGCTCTGGAAGAACTGAAACCTTTGGGAGAGATCATGCCGATGGATCCTGAAGCCAGAAAGGCATGGAAGTTTGAGTTAAAGGCCAAAGTCCCTCTTTATGATGTTGACTGGGGATCAGATGAGGACACTCGACTCCTCCACGGCGTTTGGGAACATGGAACAGGCGTTTGGAATGTCATACGGAGTTCAGATCCCTTACTGACTGAGAAGATATTTTTAGAGACTGACAAGGACAAGAAACCGCAACTGAAACACGCTCAGACAAGAGCAGAATATCTTTTCAAAGTCCTCAAGAAACACCTGGCTTTGACACAAGCCTCATCGACCAAAGGAAAGAAACCTAGGAAGGTGAAAGCAAAGACGGAAGACGGTGCCGGTGCTGCTGCTACTGATCGGGAAAAGAAAGCGAAAGCTGATGGAACAGGTCGAAAGGAGAGAAAACCGCGAAAGCCAAGGGACAGCCCGAACTCTAAAAACAAAGCTGGAGCACCCCCGGTGACCGGACTTGACCCGAAAATTTTTAATGAGGTAAGTAACAGTTATTTTATTTATACTTTTAAAATTGAACCTGTTACTGATCCTTTCTTTTACATTTCCACAGTGTAAGGAGAAGATGCGGCCAGTTAAACATGCGCTGAAACTGCTGGATAACCCTGACACCACTTTACCTGAGAAGGAGCAGATTCGTATTACACGAAAATGTCTCATTGAAATCGGAGACCAGATTCATCGATGTCTTGAAAAGTATCAGAATCCTGTTGAGTATTCAGACTGGAAAGGGTGAGTAAACAGTGCCAGTCTTTCTCCAAAATGTGATTATAATCTCTATTACTTTCTCCAGGCATTTATGGTTCTTCGTGGCTCAATTTACCGACTAACGATGCCACAAAGCTGTATAAACTCTACAAAAAGGCTGTCAAGAAAGGAGAAGAGAAGTCTCACGACGAGGACAACAAAAGAAATGATCGGGAGCCCGACGGACCAAAGAAGCATCACCACCACCACCATCATCACAATAGCCCAATGAAAAACGAATCGGATTGGAATCGCTATGGCCGAAATAATCAGGACAGCCCTAATTCCCGTGATCCGAGGTCATATCCTCACCACACACCGCAGCCATACAACAATCAGTCAAACTACGAGAGAGATCTTAAACGGGAGAGGTTTGCAAGGCGAATGGGTGAAGTCGTACCTCCTACATCGAAGCCACCACCTCATATGCCAAGCAGTCGTTCTCCTCCTTCAGATTACCAGCGAAGAAACAACTTTTACGATCCTCAGAATAATTCAACTCCATTTCGGCCAGGGTCCAGAACATGGACAAACAAATAGCTTCACGACTCTCAAAAATTAGGTTAAAATTATAAAGTTCTATAAATTAAAAGTCAAACTTTTTGTATCTTCGGTAGCGAAATACAAAATTACTTTGCGTTCAGTAAAACGTCACTAAATTAAATCCTTGTTCTATCGCTGCTGGACTCTGTGATTTTGGAGAAGGTCAAAAATCGATATTTAATTATAAGCTATGGTTCTTAAATCATGCTTGTGGTTCTTATCCAAGTGTCCATCGTTTCCATTAAAACTTGTGAATGTAGTAATTCCGCAGTGCTGATTACTGCCTGGTGTGTCGCAGGAGGGTTTTAATTGTAATAAAATTGAGGGTCATTTCCGGACGGCAGGAATTAATTCCTTATTGAGTTCAAGATAAGATTAATCTTCGATTTTCTGTACAGGGGAGGTCACATCTGGCCCGGGTTGAAGAACCCTGACAGGTCCCATAACAGTCAGAAATTAATGACCCCCGAATTCTTGGTGAAGAATACAAAATGGAACAAAGTCACGCCGGGCACATGACATTTCTTAATGAAAAGTGCCTCTGGAATTACCACATTCAACCCAGAATGTCACCGAAAGTGATGACGGATGGAAGGGAATTGCAATAAGAAAACTACCAGAAAAAGTTCTGAAAGCTAAACTCCTGTAAACATGCGAATTTAAGCTTTCACTGCAGCCATCGATTGGAAACATTGAGGACACGTTTAAAAAACATGAAAAGCAAGACATCTTGTGACAGACTGTCCATGATTTGAAAGGGACTGGCCAGCATGCAGTCATCTTCAACCAAATGTAATAAGTCAAGAGGAAGCTTCAGAGGCAATCGCAATCCGACATTTTATGTCCCATTCTCGGACATTCTCAATCTTGGGTAAGACATCTGGAGAAATGTCCATCGGAATGATGGGGAAAGGAAATTGTGGATAGGGCTAAGGGGAGAAAACGCCTATTATTCAAGATTTGAATTGAGGAAATGTTCCTCACTATGGGAAATGAAAATGCAGTAAAGTCCCCAAAATCTGTTTCGAAAAGAGTTACTTTCATCCTTGGAGACTGTCACTATTCCACCCCCTTTCTTCATTTCATTTTGGATCTTCCCTGGTTGGCTAAAAGACCAATAGAATATTCTTTCCCTTCTGGTCTTCACACTTTCTTATTGCATAATATGACAGTTTCCTTTGGAATTGTGGAGGAAGGTAATGCACCAAGCCAAGGGAGATCAGGGTGAGGAAAACAACCTCATAAGGAATTCATAGGAGAAAGCAAGAGGGAGGGTGAAAGTGAGAGGGAGAAAGTTAATGGCAATCCGCAGCTTACGGCGTTCCTTCCACCCTTGCTTCTGCTATGGTTTTCTTAAAAATAGCAACCAGTATCGATTGCAATGCACTGAAAGGAATACTAAAATGCTTTATTCTTTTTCGTTGTTTATTCTGAAAGTTTTCTGAGTTTGCAAAACCATGTTTAACAACTGCAGCAAAGCTTATTCTCACCTTGGTTCATTCCAGTTTGCGTGTTTCTATTCCCTTTGGAAAGGAATTGGCTAAAGAAGAAAGCGTTTTGCATGAGTATTTTTTTATGGGAAATTAATCATCGAAAATCGAAAACTCACTCTGTCTCCGCAGTCAACGTTGAAGCGGTGGTCACAGAGTTCAAGGGTTGGGTTGAACACTAATGGATCTGGACATTGCTATATTGTAATAATAGAACACAGTAAATATAATTACGGTTGACTCAAAGTTGATCAATTTAGTTAATTTTTACCAAGAAATGAGAAGATCCGCCACTGCAGACAAAGTAACTGCAAATATCAAGAAGGAATTTAGGGTTTAATGCTTGATAAGTGCTGAGAAATATTGTACTCACCTGGAACAATCATCAGGATCAGGAAAAGTTCCATCTGGCTTTGGACAATTGAATGGAGTTCCGGGTCTTTGAGTTGTAGTTGGTTTCATTGGTGGATAACCTTCAGGCCGAACCCGGTGTCCGCAATCGACGGCATTTGCATAATTGCAGCCATTATAAGTAAGGTCAAAAAGCATAACTTCCGTGCATAAGCCCAGCGTTGCTTTTCCATTGTAGCAGTCATAGAAATTCTCGCATGCTGTTGGGTGCGGAAATGCACCGTTCACTCCAGGGTCACATTTGTAATCAGGATCTTCCCCGATGAAAGTGACTCCAAGCTGGATTTATTAAAACAAAAAGCTGTAATCGACATCCAAGCCTTGTGAAAATCCTTGTTAGAACTTACAAGAGTAAGAGACGGATTTGATGTTGTTCCTCCGACGCAGTCGACACTGTGTGGCCAATTACAAGCTTCAATAGTGATGTCGAAGTACAAACCATCGGGACATTCGTTGTACCATGCATAGCCATTCGTACAGCGGTAATATGCATGACATTTTGTAGGATGATTGTAGAAATTGTCTTCCGAATTCGGGCACTAGAAAATAAGCAGCAAATTAATGTTTTTGTGCCCACAACTACCTTTTCACTTTAGGGCCAAACCTCAAATTCTGAAGATGGCGTCGGCCCTGGAGTAGTTGTATCACCTTTTAAATGAAATTGTGACTTAAAATACTTTGGGAATTCAGAAAAAAAATACACCTTACAATTATTCCCAGCAACAACTGCAAGTAAAATCAGAGCCGAAATTAAGATCTTCATCATGCTATGGTAGTTTCAAGTTTCAGGTGGAAATTAGGTTAAGCAAAATGGTACTTGACGCCAAAAACAGTACTCTACTTATTTATAGGAATTCTGGTTTCAGATTAGATTGGATCTCTGACGCATTTCCCTGAAATCTGGACTTCACATTAAGTCGAAACAATTGACTCTGTTTGCTAACTGCGAATATTTTGTAAATGCATTGTTATTCCAATCTACACACGAACTAACGTCATTTATTTTTAATCCTTAACACAAGTTTCCACTCTAAATCAACAATATTTTTTTTATTAACTTTTACACAGACATTGAGGCCTCAAACTCCAATAATTAGTGCCAAATGGAAGAATCTAAAACTTATGCTCAAATTCATTTGTTTTTGTATGGCGTGATGGTTTAAAATCCCATCCATTCCTTTTATTATTCGACCCTGGTAGTCAGGAACGCAGAGGGTTTCAATTTGTATTAGACAGGACAGACGAGAGAGCTACTCTGTGCTGCATAAAACATCAAGCTGCCTTTGACCTTCGGCTTTCATCGCTTTCTCTGCTTCGCTTCATTGGCCAAAAAATAAAAGCCAGCTAAAGAACTTTTCACTTCCCTCTAATCAATTCTGTCACAGTTTTGACTCCTCAGCAAATTCACTTCTTGACAGCCAAAGTAATGCTTTACTTGAAGTTGATGACACTGCTCAAGTTAAACTTGTAGGCTGTTGGTTTATAATTTAAAAAACTTAAATATAGGGGAGGAAAAGCAGGCACAGAATTAGAAGGTGGTTATTTCGTTTTGACATAAAAGGTATAATATCATGAGATTTTATAAAGAAGTTACTGTTCATAACAAGGAAAACTTCAAATAGTTCCAAAAGTCGATTTGTTTGAACTTTGTGATTGCAGTAAAGGGTCTTCCCATTCCAATCCTTCTCCGTGTTTCGCCATTTGGGCTTGCGTCTGTTTGCGATGCAACAGTACCCCAATCAGGATGTACATGAACCCATTCTCGACGCCAAAGAACTGTAGAAAAGAAAAGAAGGGATTTGTATTCATTGTAAAAGGATTTTCTCTAGAAATCGTTTGATGACTTACTGCCGCCATTACTCTTTGGGTTGTATTGAGTGGCACTCGATCAATGGCCGCCCCCAGCATGAATATTGCAATTATCAACATCAACAGGCCACCAAATACGTGAAACCCAATATCCTAGAAATTACAGGAATTAGTTCTTCCCGTAAAAAGCAAGGAATGAGTGACATGTACAATGATAGACGCCACATGTCAATGAATGTTAAAATTAGAATGTCACACGTACCACATACTTTAGATCGGATTCTTCAATCATGAAACCTACAAGGCGGTAGAATAGAAATCCTATCGACATTACAAAAATGACGACGACAACTCCGCAGAACAGAATTTCATCGGCGTAATCAGTCGAATAGGAAACTGCAATCAATACAACGTCAACGAATCCCACCACCTAAAAATGAAATATATAGGGGAGGTTTAAATTGATATTTCTACGTGCTTACCACTGACACAACTCGCAAAGCATCAGTTAGGAAGCTCGAACTCCAGACCCGACGTCCCATTTTGTTTGAATGAATAAATACGATTTCTGAAAGGAAATTCACCTGTAATTCCAGCTTGTGATACAAAAATTGAAATATTGCAACCTATGCCAGATGCAAGTTTGCCAGATTTAGTGCTTTGTTGTTTGCGTTGCTTTATCTTATCGGGTAAAACCTTGAGATAATTTAAATTAATTTTTGGTGATAATTTAATAGAATGTTGCGGAGAGAATGAATCATTAGGAACTTTAGAAGTAGATGTCAAAGCGTAGTTAAATCCTTTGTATTTGGCTAATTATGTTTGTCCATATTTCATTCTTTCCAGATGTAACCTCAGTGGGGAGATTGCCTAATTTACATAAGCGTCCTCCCGTTTTGTGGAAACGGGGAAAGTTCCTTAAGACGATGTTGGGCTTTGTGAATCAGTGGAGCAGAAGATGCAGTTTTCCCTTGACTTCCATGTTGCAGAAAAAGTCCAAATTGAAGTCTGCCACTGAAATATTAATGAGTTCCTTCTTGTTGAATTCGGATTTCTAAATATAGGCGTCTAGGGACACACAATGCAAAATTACGTCTTTCTTTTTGTCTTTTGAAGAAACCAAGAGAACCAAAATCCAGCGAAATCAAAATGTAGTCTTGAGTTCGTGTATTTTTTCAAGCGTAGAAAAGTGGCGGACATATCCAGAATATCTATGTAATGCAGGATAGCGTGATAGACACTAACAACAAAACTTCCTCATCACGATTCAATACAAGGATCTTCCTTTTCCAAGAAGAAGCAGATGTGACCATTTTCGTCACAAGACATAAAACAAAGCGTCCCATAAGAATCATCTCTTTTCGTCAATACTCCTTGTAGTTTACTTCTCCATCTTCATCCTGACTCCAAAAACTAAATTCAGGATTTAGATTTTAACCACAAAACTAAGAGCGGAAGGTATTAGCTGCAAGATCAGAAGTTGTTAAGTTCATAATGGAAGTAGAATTGAAACACTCTATGCCTATAAATTCAGACTATTTCTGGAAGTTCTGAAGCAGTATTCATCGTAATGGCCACTTTTAGTGCACTTCCTTCCCTTGGACCCCTGGACCGAAATCTGTTGTCATGTGTCTCCTTTCTCCACTTTCACCATTTTATTAGATTTTGTAACTCTATCAAGCTGTTCCAAAAAAGGACGGAAGAGGAAATGTCCACTTACGTCTCAGAAAAAAGTTTATTAGCGTCATCAACCATGAGATCTTCTATCACCACGTTCGCCAAAGTCCGACAGAATGTCCTTTAATTCCACCAAATCCAATTCCTCATTCCCAAGAAAGTAAAAGTCGTCAGTTGGACAGCTGTCGACCACTTGCTCCAACGTCCAAATTCATGTGATGAAATTCTTGTTTTGTATTACGAGGAAATTACAAACTTCAACCAGTCGTAGGATCGGAAAGTATATGCTCCAAAACCAAAATCATAAAAACGGAAACCGTCAAGGGGATATTTATGTGTCAATATTTTATCCACTTATTCAAGTAAATCCACTTGCAATACTGACCGCCATTGTCATATTTGGTAGTCATAAATCCTTGGATGATGTGACATTAAACAAAGCCGGGTGCTTTGCTATTCTAAAATTTTCAAAGCATTTCAGTTTTACATTTCTTGGTATTGGGCTTCGATTGTGAGTCATTTTATTTTAACATTCTTATCATGTAAGCTGCCATCTTCACAATGTGCCGAACGCATCCAGTTGAGGAGAAAGTCCAAGAAACCTGACAAAGAAAAGTGAGGAATCCAAAAGAAAAAGTGTCTTTCTAAAAAAAACTCTTCCCCTGGAAGGCATCTGGATGACGCATAAAAATTTTCCTTCAAGACACAAGGGGCGATGCATGTAATGACACGGCGTCGAGAACGTCCTCTGAATTTTTATCGCTTGGGTCATTAACGTTGGATCTTTCGAGGATTTTGAGAGTTTTCTTCCCATACTTTCTCCGTACCGCCGTGCGGCACCGTAGGACATTTGTCGCCCCGTAAACCCCAAGTTTCTCGCTCATCCTGCTGCATTGCACCACCGGTGGGTTCAAAATATTCCAGGTTCCCAAACCACAAAAAAAACTGATGAAGGGGAAAGTTGTACGGGGAAAGTGTTCATGCAATCTTTGGAGCTACTTGAGCAATGAAAGGAAACGGATCACTAGAATTCTAATAAAGCAGGGCGGTTCTACCCCACTTACTTTGGAGAGAGAGGTTAACCACTCCCATGTCAAGAATAAGAAAGGAGCCCTAAGCATCATAATTCATTGTTCTAATTACCTCTCAATAATGGAGACGGAGGTTATATCCAGACGCTGTTAGCATAAGGGCTTCTGGAGAATATTAATATAGTGAAGGTATCCATCAATCACATTTGTCTCCTCTTCCTTTCTAATGGAACAATGAATCTCTCGAAATAATTTATGAAGGTCTCCTTTTTCCAAGTTCAAGTGTGTTACACTTAAGCTGGATAAGAAAAAGACGGCAATTTATGGGAGGAACTTGAAGGAAAGTTCTACACGAGGGATCAAGGGTGTACGTGTGGGCAGGGGCAAAGGCTGTTGTGTATAACCGGGTGTTTCATCCCTTAAGACGACCGTGCCCAGAGGAATCTCCGTCTAATCTTAAGAAGTGGAAAGGACATCCAAACATGGAGAGAGCAACTTTCTTTTTATAAGAAATCGGTGTCGTCTGCCGCCTTCTGTTCACTTACTCGGTTCTGTTGACTGTTAGACAATTTTTCATAGGGAAAGTGAATGTGCATTACAATGGAAGCGAGTGTCAGGGTCCTGGTGCTTCTCGAAAACAAGGAGTTTCTAGGAAGAAAAAGCATCACACAGATGGTTCTTTCTTTTTGATCAGGGGAGAGCCGCTCTCTTCACTTTCTTCGATGATCTTGATGATGGGAAAGGCCGAGTCTGAAGTGTCGAGGCCTTAGTTGGCCAGGCTCTCGATCATACAAGGGAACCTAGCGTGAACCCCACTTTGACTCAACTCCAATTTAATTTAGCCTTGACAGGAATTGATGACGGCGATATCCTTAAGCATGGTGCCCTATCATTCTTACTCTCATGAAATAATTTCAGCCGTCGTAAACTCGTGACGCAGTGGAGGGATCGTGGTTGAGATGTCCTTCATAATTTCATTTTCACCAAAATGGCAAAAGCCTCGCCCTACACTCAAATACATAATAGAATATTAACATTACCTACAACCCTTTGGTCAGCTTTGGAATTTAACTTTGGATGCACTTTATGCTACTGGCATAATTCTACTTTTTTCAGGCAGCTTACATGAAAAATCTTTCGTAGCGGATTACAGTAAAGTTGAATTTCATGTATCGATTCATCAAAAGAAATACACGAATACTATTCCTCTAATTTAGTTTATCGTCCGTAACCGCAACGCCACTGAAAATCAAAGGCAATAGTGGAATCGAAGGGTGGAAAGTTAATGGTATTCATTGAGACCCTTCCATGATTTATACATTTCTTTTCATTCCACAACTTAATGGAAAAATGAGTTATACAGTTACAAGTCGCTGATTTTTCGCAGTTTCTATTCCATAAGGGCCTACACAAAAATCGTTGAAGGTTCCAAAGTAAGTGTTTTAACTTAAAAAGTTGGTGACATCAACAAGGGTTCCAATTGTGATAATTACGAAATACAACATTTTTCATTGTCAAATTATTCTAAAAAGAATGCCAATGTGACAGCTCCACTTTACTTAAGAAAAATACGTTCAAGAATTCCAGTTTCATCCACTTTTACACTTCTAAATGTCATAAAATGTTCGTTTTTAATACATGTCTTAGCTGTAGTGGTCAAGGGAAGTACCGTTTCGGTTTTGACTGGAACTTTAGCTGAGCGTCAGTAATGGAATGTGGCATAACCCGGTATGAGTTGATTCAGGATGAAAGGCAGGATTAAATATTTGGTGCTGTAACAAGTGAGCTGGGGGTATCTATGTATTTGGATACCCTTCTATTCCCCGGTCAAAGAGATATCAATCATGATATAGAAATGGCAGACAGTGCAGAAGGCTCCTGCATCCTCATCCATTTGAACACGTTGATAGATCCTGACGTGTTAAATTGTGATGGAAAAGTCCAAAAAGTGCAACTTCCTGTGGATTTCTGTCCTGTTCAGCTAAGTGGTTCCCATTAACTTAAGCCTCTTGGGAATCTCATGCCAAAACGAAAATAATTCAACGCATGTCTGCATGATTTCCAAGAGAGCGGTGGAATTTGTTCCCGACGCAAGTGCTTTCCCACTGTATTCGAAATCTTCCTTAGTCTAAGTGTAAATAAATTAAAACTTTTTTGTTCCAGATTGATCCTTTTCTAAAATAGAGAAAACGACACTAACTAAGTGTCACCGGAAGAGTTCACAATGAGTCCTAAAGAAATAAATCCCAGGGAGGCAGTGAGAAGTTGGTAAGAATACATTTGGCAACTTTCAGTGTAACAAACGAATGCATTTAAAATTGACTTTGGTCCTGGCATCAGAAGGTTTCAATTTATCCCAGAGCCTATGGTGTTAACAGTTGAAATCATCCATCAGGGTTCAAAAGGGAAAAGAAATGAAAGTCTGATTGAGTCCCTGGGAACAAGGGAATGGGGCTGCTGCTGTTCTTTTGCAAGGAGGAAGCAGACTTTCTCTTTAATAGAATTGTGCCTTTCTTCTGACTTTCATTGAAGTTGAAATCTTATCGCATTCTCTTTTGAAAGTAATGTATGAGCCTAAGATCACTTTAAATCTCACTCCAGTAGGCCTTCTCAAGACTATTCTTGAAAAGACAAGGGCCTAATGGGTATTTTATACAGTAAAGTGTAAACATGAAATACCTCTCTTATAAACAAACTTTCCCACTCTTAATGCTTTAAGATGGAGAACGAATAAACTTATTTCCTATGACTTAACTAACATCTAAGGATCTTCTAGCCTTATGTCTAGCAAAGTATCAAGCATACTTTAGCTTTAGCAACGATCTGTGACCTCACTCATGGTTTGACCGCAACTTCTCCAACACCAAGTACATTTGCAAAAATCAAAAGGAATTTTAAATGTAAGCTTGTGGTTCTGCTTCTTTGATCGTGATTTGAAGAATAATCGAAAAGATTTATGGCCGCACTTCCCAAAACTTCAATATCACACCCTCCGTAGAAGCAATTTTCTCACCCGCGGACCCACTAAATAATTAATTGACGAACGTGAGAGTTTTATGGAAAATGGGGTGCATATTTTATACCCTTAAGTAGGAAAAATACGGCTGCATAGAAGCGAAATTCATCTCGCAACATTGTTTTGGCAGTGTTTTTTCTCATATGTTTCTTAAAAAATAAGGTCATAACAAAATTGGTGGATTATTAATGGGTACGTTTCTTTTAGCTAACGAGGTGAAAAAGAAAGTTTACAAAGACAAAAAAGGCCTCAAACTATAAAGGAGGTTTACGAGGACATTTCTAAGAAGAATGGAATTGAGAGTGAAGGAGTCAAACGTGATTGCAATAACATTAATGTAGCAAAGGGGAAAGTCGAAAGTGGGAAAGAAAACGGAAATCTTGAGCCACTCCAAAAACACAAACGTTAATTTAATTATTTCTCCCAAGCCCAAAAGGCAAAGAGAAAGTAAGAAGAAAGTAGAAAAATTCATTTCCCTTGTCGTTCTTGAGATTAGATTATCTCAGTGGTCAAAATGATCATTTTTGTCTAAGGAGAATGGAACAGGGAGAAGAAAACTTTCTTTTCGAGGGAGTTGAAGCGGAGCGTCGCTTGACGCTGAGTTCCACCCCAAGCCACTTTTCTCTCGGAAGAAACTAAGAAATCCTCATTATCCGCTACTACGACCATCAAATACAACCAAGTTTCGGAATTAACAAGAAAAATTTCTTGGGAGGCAGCAGTCGCTCCGGATGTCCCAAATGGTCTTTTCCATCTGCTACTGCGTCTTCCGACATCCCCCTTCCTCGTATACATTAGAAATAGGGAACACCAATATCCAAAGGAATTGCTTCATTTCTCCAGACAGAAATGCCGATTAATGGGCAACATGGATATGAAACATGCAAGGGACCTTAATGATATTCTCACTTACCTACAATATCCCATTGACTTTATTAAATAGACTTTATTAAATAGCGAACGCTACTTTATAAGAAAAGTTTGACAATCTGCCCATCCGTCTGTCCGGTTAATAACTTTTGAACGGTTTAATTTTTTCAATTCTGTTTTCGGCTTAGAGTAGGGAAGTCCTATGGACCCTTTGAAGGTCTCCCCCTGAGAAGCCGTGAGACTTCCCTAGTCTAAGGTTCCCGGTATGGATTGTAGGGGTCCCATTTCATAGCAAGTATCCTGTACCAGTCTATGTTCGTATGGTAAATAGGTGAGATTGTAGTTAGTTTACAGAATGAAAGAGCAACCGTGAATCTAGGAAATGCTTTGCAAACTATTTAATTTATTAAACTTTCTGCCTTACATTTTCATACAGAATTACATAATCTAATGTAATATAATAATAATCTAATTACACATGTCCAACAGTAATTTATAACACGTGTTATACGCTTCATCCATGATTCTGTTAAGTATGATGGGGTTGAAATAAATAGGAGGAATCCAAAATGGATAACAAATGGCAAAATGATTTTTGAGTGGAGGGAAATTGGTTTCACAGGTGTATCGTCAAAAAACTCGTTCACTTTCTCGCCCATGCGTTTGCGCTTCAAAACTTCCCGTGTTGACCTAATTATCCACCAGTCTACATTCCCATCTACTATCAATCCCAGTCCAAACGCAATCAACCATGACAACTTTTTATCCAACCTCACTCCAACATGGGACAACTGCTGGTACATTTGAACCTTCCTAAAACTTATTGAATCTTCCTTTGTAGAATAGCACAATAAGTTATCGTGTATTAAGCGCAGAGTGTGCAAGTCTTTTACAGCATCAATTGTGGTTGTTGTAATGACGTGGGTCAAACCAAGAGTTGGATCGCTACGAACGGCAGCTACTGGGGACACCCTTGTAAATGTCACAAGCTTGGCTACAGTTTTGTTGTTGAATTTGTTCTTTTTAAAGTCTAGCCCGAGCGAACTGTTGATTACGTACATATGTAAAGCATGCAAAGAAGTAAAACCTCCTTCTTGTGCCTGTTCATTTGAGTCATCAATAATTTGAAACAAAAGTTTTCTGCCAGACGTCAATAATGCATCCAAATTTTCTTCAATTTTAACTTCAAATGGTGCAACGGTGCTGCTGGTTATCACTGACTCGTAACACATGCTGTAACATAAGATAGAATGTATATACTTGGTTATCCAAAATAAATGAACTTATACCTGAGTAACGCAATACAGAATGACCATGCGCAGAGTAAACGAGTAAAGTTCCCTACACCTTGTCTAAAAAAGACGCATACCACTGAAAATGCAGCTTTGAGTTTCTTTTTGCTCAGAACCACAATAGCCAATGAAGTTGCAAGTATTCCTGCCCATGTCCAGGTATCCAGTGGTTCCAACAACTTCCACACATTCAATGCATCAGCCCAATCTGTAAAAGCCACTGCTTGACAATACACAAATTTATATTGATGTTCAACTTCTTGTAGTATAATAGGATGATATGGTGAGTACAGCCGCTCTGAATCTGAAATCTGTACTTCAGTTGCTAGTAAGTTATTCACTTCACGTCGTGCCATTTGTACCAGTTTGTGTTCGAAAGGTAAACGCGTGAAATTGTAGTATTCTACAAGCAGTTGGAAAAATCGACTTGTAGGGTTGTCGCAATAAGCATTGCGTTGTCCCCAAAAACTTTTTTTGCATAGGTCCTTCCGATGTATGTTAGTCACGAATAACTTCCGCCTGAAGTTTGAGTTTACTGAATTCCAATGTATTTTTAGCATCCGTATTGAAATATCTTTATAACTCATGCGTAGTTGAACAAATGTGGCTGTTGGCACAGCATAACTTGTAATCACGTTGGTGAGCTGACCATTAACTCTGTCGACTACGAGTTGAAAAAAGATTCCGATTATACTGCGAGCAAAATGGTTCACATGGTCTTTGACGAACTGGACGTTTGATGCACGAATGAAGTGATCCATGCTTGTCACCCAAACGTAAATGTCGTCTTTGTTCAAAGATTTTAAAGACGGTACCAGTTCAGTCAGTGCAACACCTTGTTCTTCATCTCGAAAATCCACTTGAATTATGTAAATGTAGTTACAAATTTTGGACGCCGTTTTTGTCATGGAAGATGAATTTTCAAACTGGAGAGGCATTAGCCTTGTCACTAGTAATGGGACCAAAGAATTCGCGGAATGCTGGATTGTATTTTCTATAAATTCCACTGTCAAGGGATTCGGGACCATTGGGTTAGTTATGAAATGAAATGTTACGTAGTCGTCCTGCAACAATACTAAAGAAGTTATCCTAAGTGGGCAACAACTAAGAAGCAATACAAGTATGTAAACTGGAGCCATGATGAAGAAGGAAGTGGAGTTAATACTTAGACTAAACCAATCCGCCGTTTCGTTGTCAACTTTTTTCTTTTCCTACAAAACTAACTGTGTTAACTAGTTAGTGGATGTAGTAGCTACCTTCAGTTGCTAGGGAAGCTTGTCATTACAAGGGAAGCTTGTCATTGCATGCTGTCGAACAAATCCTAAGACGGACGTTCCCAATTATTCATAAATACACCCATTTGTTAGAACCTCTTGGAACAATTTTATACCTACATGAAATAACTAATTTCCTGTTTGTCCTGGAGTTCTTTTAAAAATTCAAAAGCTTGGATTGGTGGGAAGACCTTGAGAGTCTTGTCTCTGAAGTCTGGCGCATCACTTTTTCAAAGCGCTCTTTAAGGGTCCCGTCTCAGGTCAAGTTCGTGAATAGGTCAATTCGGTCAAAAACGGTCCACAAACCAGATCAAAATCGTCTTTCTCTAAAAAGGAGTCGCCAATGCACTTTCTACATGCATGAATGGTTCATTTGGTAACGCCTCGGACTATTTTTCAACCCCTCATGGTATCGATTTGAGAACTAAGTTTTATTTGCTTTTCCTTTGCTTAAAATTAAAGACCTGTGGTCACTCATAATTGCGGAATTTGACCTAGTCAAACTTCCAATTTTCAAAATTTAACGTATTCTGAGACCTTTAGTGATTCCAAGTGTTTTATATAACACGTTTTTAATACTACTTCCAAATTCTTAAGACCCAAAACACCCAGTTTGCGATGGTTTATTTAATTCACGAGAACATTGCGGGGCCTGGGTCTCTGGTATGAATTTGTGTAATTTTACATCATCAAAGTCCTAAAATTCAATAAAAATATAAAAACCTGATGGAGGCTAATCTGCAAGAAGCAGGGAAGCCATTATGAAGGATCTGTAATTATTGGATGAGTCAGAAAGAGAGAGACTGAGATTATAATTCATCCATCACCATTGCGAGTCTAATGGGATATTATGCATTAAAAGGACCTTAATCAGCAAAGTATTGAAAGATGGTTATCGATGGGGCCAATACAAAAGTTGCACACGGTCGGATGAGCTAGTGAAAGTCAGCAAAGCGTAAACCTTTTCTCCCCTCATGGGATGACTGTTGTGGTCGCGTGCCATCAACAAAACGTTTGCTTCTTCCCTTTTTCACAAACTCAGCTCTACATCTCTACTGTGCTCATCTGAAATTAAGAATAGAGCAGTAGTGCCCCACTGACTTTCATTTCAGAGATGGAAATAATATTTTACCACCAACTCCCAAATCCTGTCACAGACATCTTCGTCACCCGTCCTGGACACAACTACTGCACGCGTATGATCCAGATAAGAAGACTCATTCAAGTTTATTTGAACGGCAACAAAGTCAACTCGGCTGTGCCACCAATGACTGCCCTCCAGGACTAAAATCACTGACTTTGTGCCGTTGGAAGGAGCGATAACATAACAATTATACCAAACCCCACCGGAACTTGGAATAGACTTCCAGACATTTGGGTTGAATTGTCATTGTTTTGAAATTACACAAAATGGAACCATATTCACCAACGTCCGTCCGGTCATACGGAACACTTTGATCCTCGTCCCCAACGTTCGTTTGCTTTCACCCATGATCATTCAAAGGGGACAACAATGACTACAAAAGGATTGGGTGTGAATTATAACACTGGAATATAACAATGTGCACTGCATTCCCTGTCAGTCACAGTGCTTCATATTTCACACAGGCGTAACTGTAGTTTTAATTAAACAAAAGAGAGAAAGTTTCCCTTATTCTAACGCCTTCTTCATGTTTGACTCGCTGGACTTCAGAATCAATATTCAAGCCAGAGGGGAAGTTTACCAACATTTGTTGAAGACTAAACGACCAGATTTTTTGAAAGTGTAATTTATGGATTGTAAGCGGGTTGCAAACTTTCTCCGCTTTCCCTCTCTCATACGGTTCTCACCCTTCGGAAATGCAATTTGTCATTCGAAATGAATATAAGATAATCGAATCTAACGTCAAATGGGATTCTATTCTCAAAGGCAATTTCATACGGATATATGAATTTCCCAAAGACGTGGGGAAGGGAAAGCTAAAAACTTTGTGAAATGTGCCAAACTTAAAGTAGTGTAAGCAGTAAGAAAACTGAAATCTTGGAAGTTCCAACTGGGATTTTTTGTCCTGATGCTGCTCCTACTTTCTTTCGATATTTTCTCCAGAAGGAATTTTCGGTTTATGTTTGATAAAGGGGGAAATGGTAAGAAGTAGAAGGAAATATCACCATCTGCAAGAAAGTATTTTGATCGGTCGTAACTCAAAAGATATGAAAAAGAACTTGACAGATACTAACAGAAAGAAAGGTATTCGAGTATTACATCTGCTCATGGATTGAGATGAATAAGAATTCTTTCCCAGATTCTCCCATTCCTCACAACCTTCAACTTTCACTTCCTGTTGTAAATATCAAATTACAAATGCAATGTCCAGCTAACAATACATTCAAGATATTGGTAATTATTACAAACAAGAGTATTAATTCAATCCATATGATACTTGATACAGGAGTGGTTCCTAATATTGGAAATACGACAGGAGCTCATGTCATCATGTCCATCCCGGATGGAAGTTGATCTCCCAGGAGAATGGGGATATGACGAGCATTGATTAATCTTATGCTTTCACTCCCAATCTCTTGCTTGTAATTTAATGCCTTTTGGCTAGGAATTACTAATTGGCTCTCTGCTCTATGGTTCTCTCTTTGCCCATTTTATTGTTTATTTTATTCGTTAGCTAAAACCCATTGGGAGTCTGTAGAAGCGGATCATAATTAATCCCACTAATTCCGCCCCCTTCTTAAGTATTAAAGTCCATTACATGTAGACTAGTTTACCACAAGTGAAAGGAGTAAAGTGAAGCACGAATCTTCTATAAAGAGACTGAAGAGAAAGTGGTGCTATTGGAAAGGATTTGATGGGTTTTAGTCAATCTGAAAGACTGAGAGTTTAATTAGTTTTGTAATTTCTAAGCTTTGGAACTCATCGCAAATTCTTTGCACGAACTCTGCACTCCTCGGGGTTTATGAGGGTAAAAACTTTCTTGCTTTCTCTCTGCTTTTCTCTCTCAGTTTGGAGATAGTTGCGCGTTGTCTTTTAGAATACTGGAATATTTTCGTGCTTCGTTGCAATCAAGTCGTCGTCAATTGTAAGTAGCAGCTATAAGTATAAAAAGAAGAGGGTTAATGGGGTACAAAGTTATTAGTAGAAAATGATTTCACCATGAAGGAAGTGAGAAGAGCTCCACTCGATGTAAAATGCCAGAGATCGTGGTTGTCATAAAAGCTGTAGACTACACAGTCCTCATTAAGCGTTCTGGATTCAGCAGGTGAATCTTGCCAAGAACTTTGTGCCTGTTGAAAGTAGTTGAGAGCCAAAATCCAAAGGCCAATCGATATGGAACCATAAACAATCTGTTGGATCCAAAGTTTGGAACGATATTCACCATGGACAAACTAGAACAAAAAAATGGAAACTTTTTCACTGCACAAACAATAAGCAACGTATTGCTTACCTTCATTATTGTATAGTAGGTCGTATATGTGGCAAAGTTTGCAACAAAAATTCCAAGAAGTTGTGTGGCAAAGTTGTTGTCGATCATGACTGTCCATAAGAGAACAATAATTACAGTGTTTAAGGAAATTGCTAAAACCGGAAGCAGTAGTCTTCCAAAGGATGAATGCAACTGTGTAGGTCTCTCAAACGTTGCATTGATCCTAAAAACTCCTTTGACTATTTCAAACCAACTTGTAATCATGACGCCGTCTAACAAGTACAAAAGTTAAAACCCCACATAAACCCTTAAGTCTTATAATATGGTAGGTTTTGACTGGAGCTTACTGCAGTCCGTCGTGAATCCCACATAGTACAAATATACTTGCATGGATAACATTCCGCAGAAATAAAACACAGAGAAGCAAATTTTGAAAATTAGGTTGTTGAAAAGAAGCCCAAAGACCGAAGAGGCAGCTACAACTGCCAATCCGATGAACGTAATATTCCTATGAATAAAAGAAATGGTCAAGTGACTTCCATATATTAAGATCCTGCAAGTTTACTTACGCGCTTAGATAAACTGGATGACGAAATTGATAAATTTTGATTATCCCGAGAACAGCGATGACATACATGAATGAAGTGTCTAAGATGAGTCAAAGGATTGGCATAAATGCAAAATACTTTAAATATAAAGTCATAAATAATTACCAAATTGGAAATTAGATTGATTAGGGCATATATGATAAGCAGAGCTCAACACTCCCTCTAGTATCAATGCAAATCCAAGAGCATAGTAAATTCCAAAGTTTTGTAGCGTTCCATATTCATTTGCAGGACTCCCAAGTATTCTCGGAAGAATTCTCCTTATGATTCCTGTATTGTTGTTTGTGAGTGTGGCGTCGTTGTTTACGCTGTAGTCGATGGGTATGGGATCATTTGATTTAGTCAAACTTCTTTGACGAAAATTGACAAATGAAATGAATGTGATTCCAAACATGACGTAACCAATGTTGGAATAAATGTGGTTGAAATCCATGACATAGCCAAGCGGTCGTGCACAGCGATAATTGTAGTAGCACAAATCATAGTCTCCGGTGCGGTAGAGAACCTAAAAGTAGAAAAATATTTAAATACATAATAATTTAAAAATGATTTAAAACATTATTGGTGGTTACTTTGAGATAGTTTGAAATTAGTTGAATGACGGGTACGCAATAGAATATCCCAATTGTTACAATTGACCAGAAATATCGTTCTGACTTGCGCTGTAAAGCATTAATGTTCGTTTCTTTGAGTTCTTCCAGGTTAAGTGCCGATTGGAACCTTGATTTGGCATTACGCAGATCAAATATTGAATGCTCATTACGCCTATCCTTCAATCTGAATCAGAAGAGAAATTAAATGATGAGACTCCATTGCACTTTCCATGTTTTTACCTTTGTAGGACATTTTGAAATATTGAGAAAATGACGAATACGAATAGAATGAGTCCACAGATGAAAGCAAGTGGAACGACAACTGGGGTCACATAATCCTCAGGTTCAATGACACTTTCAACAGTCAGCGTCAGCTTTTTTGCTTTTACTCCATTTAGAAATCCGACAGAGCGAGAAGCTGATTCGTAAATATTGGATAGTTCGTTACATCGTTCTCCGTTGGTCAGAGCAATGAGTACAAGGAAGAATCCTTCAGGATATTGACTTCCCTGCAAAGAACCTCATTTTCGTAAGGATTTAAAATGCATTAGTACACACTCGATTACCCTTAATAGAATGGAACCCTGAGTTGTCATGGTTTGCCAATAACCGCGAAATTGAACATTAAATTCCTGATCATAGATGGGGCACTGCAAGTATACAAATTGCTTTATCCATGTTTCCTTATGGATCAATTTTTATTTGGATTACGTGTGGTTGTTGTATGGAGAAAATGACGCAGGTTTGATCGGCAGATGGATCCCTGACGCTAACCAAAACGGAATCAGCTTCCGGAGAAGGATCATACCTGTAGTACACGGGAGACACTGGAGACAGCGTCACGGATTTAGGCTCATCCCCAATCCTTAAGTGTTGAAAATAATCCTTGTACCTTAGGAAATAAAATGCCAAAGGCATAGTACTTACTTTATCACAATGTCGTTGTAAACATAAACCGAAACGGAAAACTGAATTGGATCCGGACTGCAGGACGACACTTCAATTTGAAGCATCTGGTCATCATCTTCCACACCGAATTCATTACACAGCGTCCTCTCCGCTACATAGTACTGGACCAACCTTAACATACCAAATTAATAAAAATCAGAAATTATTTGAAGCCCAAGTTTAAAACTTACTTTCCAGTGCTGTTTTCGTCAATAATTGGCAACTGCCATGATAACACTGCTCGTCGTTCTCTGATGCTAAATAGAACAGGACACTCTCCTTCAAATTCAGCCACAGATACACGCATTCTGACATTTGCTTCCTGTAATTGGAAAAAGAAAATCAACAGTCTGTGGAATAGTATTCGAAACAGGGTGTAATTTGTGGTTTACAGGATAAGCACCCGATGTTCCGTTGAGGTTAAAGTAAACAATTTTCAGGATTCCAGAACTAATTTGATTTTGATTGGTCCCATTTAATCTTCCAGGAATAATATCAACTTTCAACTCGTTTCCGATAACGCTGGAAATCCAAGTGGCAATGAGCAACAATAACACTGGCAAATTCCCTAACATTTCTGGGGATATTTTTCTGCAATGAAATTGTTAAAAGGACATTACATATACTTTGCAACCCTATTTATAAAGTTGGCTATCGATTTAGGACGCTCAGCCGCATGCCCAAATTAAGCGAAATCGAGTGAGAAAAGATAAGGATAAAGCCATTATCACTTTGTTATCTCAAACAGTTTCCGCAGCACATACGTTGGACGTTGAACAAATTTCGCCAGAACGTGGACTCTGCTGAGTTAGCGGGATGACGCATTTCCGGAAGAAATGCCCGTGAATGTATCCAGTGCATTTACCTTCTTTTATCTAATTTTTTACCAATGTTTTCAGTGAATCCAAAACTAAAGGTTCCTGTTACTTTCCTGCTTTCAATTCCAAGTAAAAGGCAATTTTTCCAATTGTCGCTTCCAAAAACCTTGAGAGGTCAAACCAAATCGAGATTGGAAGGACCAATTTGTGTAAGATTGGTAAAAGGACTTTTGTTGCTTTCAAACAACAATAAAAGGGTTAAGAAAGAGCAATCAAACTAATGGGAAATGGCCAAAAAGTAGAAAGCATTAAAAGTAAAAGTCACCATCCCCTGAAGCATGATTCTAAGAAAATAAAACTTTCTCTTTTTCCGTCTCTACGCTTTTAAAAACTCAATTCACTCATTGGATCTCAGAGTTCAACAACAGGATCAAATTAGACTAAAAGCAACTTTAGTTACGGTTATAATTAAAGTTTACGTTCCAATTTTGTAGGATAATTCTAGTGAAGTTTGAGCCTCCTGATGTAAAAAAAAGTTGAAGGGTTTTGCTCATTAGGGTTTATCTTGGATTCAATGTTCCTTTAGAAATACCTCCAAGGATCTGGAACCTACTGTTGATATTTTAATGAGTAATTAAGAGCACAACATGAGTATTAGATTGCAATTATTTTGGACTAAATTAATAGCAATAGCCAACTAAAAGGAAGCACGGAGTGTGTAATTAAATGGATTGGTTTCTTTCTCATCATCATCATTATCATCCCAATCTTCATTGTGATCACTTGGGATGACTGGAATTTCCCTTTTCCCTTTGTACTGATCTCTCCAAATAAGTTGGCCTTTTAGTTGCAGTGATTCCTTCTTCCCCTCCGTAGCGTTTGTTGTCTGAATCTCTGCAACCGTTCTGACCCTCAGTCGATACAGGGGGTCATTCTTTATTTTTTTGTGTGGCCCTTCATCCTAATGTTGATTAGAACATTTTTCTGTTTCCCCAGTTCTCTAGCTAATCCTCCCCTTTCCCCCTTCCAATCAGAGAGCTTTCTCCGTCTAATTCATCTGCTTCAGCCTATACTCTGAAATTGCGTCTTAGGAGGGTAAGTGAAAGGACAAAAGGAAAGAAATAAGCATTCCTATTCCTAGTTAGCTCGTTAAACTTAACGAAGATGAGACTTTCACCCTCTGTCTCCCAGTGGCCCCACTTTGCATTCAACCTGTTATTTTCTCTTGTTTAATTCCAAAAGGAAATTGAAATTAGAAACATTTGTTCTTCTTCCCTTCGTCCTTACGGACCCCATTTCGATTAGATACTCCATTTAAATGTCATCCTCTGCTAAATTTCCAAGAAGCGGAAGGAACTCCTTTAAATACTGCTTAAGGGACACTTTGCATACAAGGCACTGCACTAGAAGAATTACCATGAAAATAAATATGTGGATGAGGCGTTTCCCTGTATGTTAATTTAGAGAATTCAATGATGACTGGATCTTGTGCCTCATGGAGATTACAGATGGACAGATGGCAAAGCAATAAGAACAACGATAGCACTGAGTAGTTGCTGAATTTTAGTGATAGAAGGAAGGGCCTCGTTAGTAGGATTAGGCCTTCAGGGAATCCGCAGAGGGTCCTTCATTATAATCCTAACGAAGTCCCAATGGTAATTTTTACATAAAAAGTTACTAACGGGATCGTCCTGAATTATAAAATACTGAAGGGAACACTATCATTTTTTGGGCTGTGTCTTTTCGATTACTCGTTGCTACCATCCTGTACGAATCTGATTTCTATAACAATTGGATATGGAGGGCATGTACAGAAAATTGGCCCTTAAATTTGGCATCTGGGCCTTGGATACAACGGAAGGATCCTACTAGAGCCAATTTTGTTATGTTTTCGATCACATCTGAACAAAAGATCACATGTCACACGGTGTAGCAGATCGTAACACAACCCCAAATTGAATTATGCAATTACCTTAACAAAACCGAGAAAAATAAAACCTGAAACGGGCTTTTCAGAAATGCAACACCGCACAAAATTAGTTTTTGTAATGCATCATCGCCCATATTGTGTTTTGGATTTTGAATAAAATTACATGACTAATAATATTTACATTCCCAGCAAATAGTGTTGCATTAGGGTTATAAACAAGAAAATTATAAAATATTATAATTCAATACTCTGTGATGCACTTAGAATTAAAAGATTCACAAAAGGTCATGATTCTTCCTTTCTTTTGTTATTTTGCAGGCAATATTAGTTCATCATTGTTCTGGACACCGAAGCATCTACTGTAAATTGATCCTACTTGAAAGCTATTGTTGGGGTTTGGCTCAAGTGCCAAATGTAACTAGAGTTGACGAGAGGGATGACAATTGGGTTCCATGTCGAGACATTGAGGAATACTTTACCTTGAAGGTTGTTAGGGGAGAAAGTTGGGAAGAAGTGAAGAAGTTTTTAAGCCATGGACAATGGAAATCCTTGGCCGTGACTGCAGGGGAGGAAGGGAGAAAGTTAATCATAATTCGGAACACATAGAGAAAGTCCTATCACGTTTCTGAGGAGAAAGCATCCTTGTTTTATGCCTTTAAGTTGTTAATACGGCTTTTAGACAAGCTGCATGGGGCTCAAAATCAACCCTCCATTTGGGATTTCCCAACAATTCCCGTCGTCTTTCAACCAAAGATTAAGAAAAAGTTCTCAGAAACTGCAATAACAGAGTCTAATACAACCAACAATAATGTGGGGAATTTCAATTGGGGATTATCTTCTTAAGCGCCACTTGCGACATTAATGTTTTAAAAACATATTTGAAACTCAACCATGCAATATAACCATGCAAAAAATAAACGCAAATAAATCAGCAAAATCTCATGATTGATGGGATAAGTATGCGGGTTCCAAACCATCATGAATGTATTATATTTCACACTAACTCTTGTAAAATTCCTATGGCTTACTGATGGGCTGCTGCTGTGTTGTGGTGAAAGTCCTTAATTCCTACATTCATTAACTTTGATCGCTTACATCCAAAGTAACGTGATGTGAATAAAACTGAAAAAATGGCAGGAAATTTTATAGGAGGTGTAATATTTTGTCAATGTTAAAAGCCTTGAGCATAAGTAATCCCGCATCGTATCCTCCGTTTTATGCCTACGGATTCAAAAGAATGCTACAAACTTTTGCAAAATAAGCTCCTGAAAACGTGGCTGGCATTTAGCAGAGTGCTGTAAAAGAAGAGTGAAGCTTCACTCAAGTGAGCAAGTTCCAACCATATCACGATCACCGCGTCTTTTATACACTCCGGATGATGCCTTTTAAAACCGAGCCAAAAATAAATCCGTTAAAATCCCATCATCACTGCATCAACACTTTTTACGGTTGACAATTTAAGGGAGGTTTAATTATAGATGAGAGTTAAAGTGATCCCTTGTTTCAAAGTTAGGACATGATAATGCAATTAAATGAAATCTGCTTAAGACCAAACTTTGTTTTCTGCCCTTAGCCTCATAGCGGGGATGAAACCTCAAAGAAAAGGTTGTCATTAACAAGTCCGCCTTCCCTTGCGGTGGTGTCATAAAGTGAAAGATTAGAAACCAGTTTTCTTAAAATGAATTCCCCAGTATCACTTGGGTTTAAAGAGATGAGGGTTTAAAAAGATAATTGATTTAAATCCAAATTAAGATTAAAAGGAAGGAGGCAAGGACGCCATTTTACGAGTTTTTCTAGTAATCTCTCTCGCCGTCTTAAACGCCTCAGTCATTTGGATTGAGTTGAATTGTGAAAGTAGGAGACAGGATGGAAAATTGAAAAGAGAAAGATTAATGGGGTCCGTTGTTTTCTTTAGATTCAAAGATTTTAACTTCTGAGACCTTGCGTGTGGATTCTTTGAACTCCGTTGGAAATGAAGGAGGGTAGGTCGGAATACAAGAAATCCCAAGCTAAACCCCATCAATTCTTGTCCAACAACACTCCTTGACTTTCCCTTTAGACCTGTCCCTCTTCTGGTCTTCAGTTGGCAACCATATTTAATTCCTCAACACTTTACTTCTTAAGGTCAAATTTCAAAGGCTTAACTCTCCTGTCAAAGCTATTCTTACAGTTTCATTCTGCCAAGTCTCCTATCAGTTTCTTTAGCGTGTGCTCCGTTTGCCAACTTATTGATTTATCACTACGCACTTCTGATGCCAAACTCATAAAAGGGTCAAGAAAAGTCAAGGATAAAAGGCTGAGGGCTACAACGAAATTTTGTTGGTGGATGTCAAATGGAGCCATGACAGTTGAGAAATTATGGAATCTCCTTCCGTGCTTTCTCCCTACGGAATCTGCTACTATGATTGCAAAAAAAAACAAAGAAGAAAAACTCACTTTTTATCCGAGATTCCCTGCTCCCATATCTACCTTTTTATACAAAATCAGAATGGAATGGGGGAACATGTGTCGTCGTCTTGAGCATCAATCTAAGTTACCCCCAGCGTCTCAGTAATATTTCTACGTTAAGTGTTTGTGTGTATGTCGTAGTCATCACACTTATTACAGGTAAGTCCTAAACATAGTCGGACACAGATGAAGAATGATTAAAATTCCATTCGTCTATGAAGATTAAATAACGCATTTTGTTTGAAAATCAAAGCGATTGAATGGCTTAAACCAGATGCAGTTGGATAATTCTGAAATTTGATCAAAATAAGGTATCTCCTCCCCTCCTTTCTACTTTCTCCCACTTTCTCCTTGGCCATTTGGTGAGAGGGCACGTCTGTCAGGCGCTTTCCCCTCCTGCCTCACCGCTCACACTTATCTTATGATAGATCTGATCTTATGTGATATCTCAAGAGCCAAAGTCCAATCAGCGGTGAAAATGGGATTCCTGAAAATCGTTTTCTTTACCCCAGGATGAAACTTATGTCCCATAGCTTCAAAATACCCACTGAACCGAAAAGGTATAAAAATACCCAACATTTTCCTCTCGAAAGGAAGTACCGGCTTTGAATCTTTGAGGTTTCACCTTGGCTATACGGAAATCCCATTTATCCTAATGCTCAACCACCCAGATTTTAAATTAAATTCAAGTAGAATAAGTTTAGATGAAATCTCAGACTCAGTTGTAATTTGGTGAGAAAGTTTTCCTAAACGATTTCTAACAGCTTTTTCTAAATTGAATACGAATGTGGCAGTTTAGTTGAATGAACATTTTTTATTATAAAAAAATGGTTTTGAGACCGGGTGACGTAATCGATGGGTTGGACACACCTTTTGGACAATAATTTTTACAAATGGAAAGATGGAAAGCCATTTGGTTTAAGTTGGAGTAGCGTAACATTTCATGGGATTTTTGGACCGTATTAGCTCAGTCAAGAGGAAGGTTCTTCAATACACTTTAGACCCACATGGCTAATTCCTAGACTTAAGGGAAAAGCCAAAGGCACAGAAAGCTAAAAGTCCTTTTCCCAAAACATCCGAACCGAATTTCTTTCACCCGTGCTAAATATCAACCTTTTGATATTTGGGAAATGTGGAATGTCCCTTCATATGCCGACTTCAGTCTTCCTCCAAAGGACACCTGAATTGATTTCTTAGCAAAAGTTATGGTCACAAGGGACAATCGAACAGATCCCATGATTTCGGGAAATTGGATTTTTGGTAATAAATGGTCCTATTATTCTTCCCTCAGTAAATGAAAAAAGCATTGCTGCGAGTGCGTAGAAAGTAACATCCATTCCATTGCAAGCATTTTACTTTGATTGGATGTCGTCTAATAACTGAAATGGAACATGAATCCTACTCATTAACCAACTTATCAGTTGAGCTAACTACAGTTCAAACCCATTAAATATTCTTTTATTACAAGCTTTGACATCAAAAACATTTTAAAATGAACCATTGTCCACAGTTGAAATTGTCCGATGCTCTTGTCAGTTAAGTGAATCTCATGTTACACGTCGGACGAGAGGATCGTTACATAGGAGGAAAATGTCATCCAGAGTGCAGCAATTTTGAGAAATCGTTGTCTGGAAGAAACCCTTTCAAGCTTCTATCCTGTGTGACTTTTGTCCAATTCCAGTGGAAGTGTCCCTATTTATAGAATGATTTGTGTGTTTGGATCTCTTTTCCGAAATGGAGGAAAAGGTAGACGTTGCAGGGAGCTGTAAGGGAATACCTTCGAAAGAAAACAAAGTAAGGTGGTGTTATGTCATGTTTTCGGTAAAGGTCGAAACTGAGTATGGAAGAGCCAAAGTATGATACTTTGGAGGCAAGGGGTCCTTCAAGGGTCTCTTGCAGCTGCACAGAGTCCCTTGTCGCCTGAATAAATGGGACAAGTCCATTATGGGCTAGTAGTCCCAGCTCATTGTAACAGCGTGATTCCTATTGAAGTCAAAGGACTATTACCTCACTTTACGCCAAAAGAAACTATAGAATAAATACTTCTAACCTCACACAATGGGATTACAGAAGCACAATGAAGTGTGTATAACTTCCTCTGTTCAAGTAGCTATGACCAAGTGGAAAAAGTAGAGGAATAATACCCACCCTAAATAACAAAGGTTAAAAAATACACCCTTAAATACCCTAAAAGAAATCCGCATAAAAACTTTGTGTCAAAAGGGACTTTATGGTAGTTGTAGTCCTTTGCTGTGATGCAGCTGTGTCACAAATTCCAAACTTTATGAATGGACAACTTCTAAAAATAGTTATTTACGGGGATCTCATAACACCCACTTCAAACATGGAATGGCTCAAGAAACGATTAGCAATTATGATTCTGGAGTCGGGTGTCTGCAAAGCATGGCGGGTGCAAAAATTGTCGGAAACCTCAAACTCGCGACCATTATTTGGCATCATTGTTACAAGCGGAAGCTTCTACGCTACCTTTTCCAATTTGCATAAGGAGATATTACCAACAATTCAGTAGCTAAATTGCCGTAAAAATGATTTCCCATGGTGAAGTAAAATTAGCATGAAATTAAATAATCGAAATTCACGTGTGGGTCTGAAACAGAGTTGGAACAAACTTTAATTTTTTTATGTTGATTTGCATATGCTTTATTATTTATTTTTTGCACACACGATGAAGAGTGTTATTATGGGCTGAACGTTGAATTGGCCTTAGTGCGATGATTAGTTCCGGAAAACCAAGGAGACCGACGACGACGCCCGCAATAAAATCTCTTATTTCATTACGCAAGACTTTGAAATGTGTCCCTTGACGCCATTCCACGGAGTCCTTCCTCCCTGTCTTCTTCTCAAAGGACTTCCTTAAAACTTTCAACGATGGCAAATTTTTACGAGACGCATAATATTAGGCTCCATTTAAAAATTGTTCCCTTATTGCCAATCTCATTTGCATTTGCGACCAGAACCTGTAAGTAGGGTAGCTTCTTTGCATAGAGAAAGTCTGCGAGGCATATAACTTTTAATGTACGTTTTAACTGAGTTGAAGAGACGCGGGTAGCTTCCAAGGGAATTTGAGGAAAATTAATGTCGACAGCAAATGGGGTTTAAGTACCCCTCCATTGACCTCGTTTAACGTCTAAGGTCACTTCATCACATCGTCAGAGAGGTTCTTGACAAAGTTAAGAGAGTAAGCAGACGCTTGTTTGGATTTGTCATTCACGCACACAAAATCTGTTATTTTGGGCTAGTGCGGGGAGGATACGATTTCAGTCAAAAAGTTAACTAACGCCGCAAAACAACAGCTGAAAATCTCTTCTTTCCAATCCATTTTATTTTGAAAATTTTTAGTCCGTAACTGGTATTTTGGTCTGTCAGCGAAACGCTAAAATTTCTTAGTGAAATTGTAGGAAGGGGTTTCCGTTTGTGTCCGTTACTAATTTGTCATCTCCTCATGTGTATCCATTTACAACCAAAGAATTGTCAACAGCCTCATCCCACTCTTCATTCATCCTCAGTCCTTAATCCTCTGTTAAGCCCACACTTTTCTAGAATAGTTATTCATTAAGAGACAATGGCAGAGGAGGATTAGGGAATCCGCAAAAGAGAATTTTACAAAAGAGAATATCCCAAAATGCGAGTAGTTTAGTATATAGACAGGAGTGACGACGCATGACACTGTCCATCATTAAGACCAATTCCCTTTGGATTCAAGTTCTTTATTCCGCTGCAGTGATGAGTGGAATATAACGTCAAGGATAAGAATAAAGATGCAAAATTATGAATCTGGAATGCGTAAGGAAAATATACGGGCGAAGTTGAATCCCAAACGCAGCATACCGCACATGTAAACAGGAGGGGAAAGAACTCGCTTCTGCGGCGAGTGAAAGGCGTCCAGGATTTAACCCGATGAAACTCCAGAGCTCCTTTCTTCAGTACGAACATCGTTGTCGAAGGGGAAGGAAGCATCAATTCTTTCTCTCGTCGCTATCAAAATCAACCTTATTCACCGTACATTGTCATCAGTGTTGGGACATTAATTTCCAACAGCAAAACACCCATCTCCAGCATCGTCAGAAAACATTTCTCTCAAATTCTCCAGAAAATTCTTTTCTGGATAAACTCTAATTTCATCTAATCACTGTTAGACCACCTTCCTTATTGTAAAGTTGAAGTTGGATTTTGAGTGTTATTTTGGAACAAAGGTTAAAAGAAGATGAGTTCGGCGTCTTTGATTCTGAAGAACAAAAGCAACCACTAGGTTTCATTTTGAGCTGTTCGTCCTAGCAGGAGGGAGGCGTAAGTGAATCGTATTAAAATCCGCCTTGTTTCTATTCCATTTCTCTTAGCTTTGAATCCGAATTACTTTAATGAAAGACAGAAAGTGAGAAAAAGCTTTTCATCTCCTTTTCACAGTGTGCCCTTTGTCCCAAACATAATATAAAATACAAACCACATTCTTTACATACCAAAGAAAACCAGATGGAAGTTTTGTATAATTACTAATTATCATTGCAAAAGCCAGCAAGTGCCATCAACGCCTTTTACTCCCTTTAGTCAAAAGGAAGCAATAATTGCTAAAGGTGGGGATCCTTTGATTTTGCACTTTCTCACATGCAGGCGTGGGAATTAATTTATCATCATTAATTGTTAAATAGATGATAAAGTATTATACAACAAAAGTCAACCCTTGTGAGAGACATTATTGATGCAACTCACTTGTCAGCCGGCTTGTTTGCAATTAAATTGATACAATATTCATTTGTATTACAGATTAGAAATCAAAAGGACGCCTGCCTCTCATTTCTTCGTTTCGATTTTACTTTGAAAAGTCAAGGTCTCCGTTTTGCCCGTTTGTCATCATCACCTTCGTCCCTGTCTTAATCTCCAAACAATCTTGTGTGTCAAGTGGATACAAGGAGTCATTCTTGCATGGTTAGTCACATGTGACAACTGAGAATTCGCCACTACTGTTCATGTCTATTCGAAATGGAAATGTTCCGAAATTAACTTGATTAGACATGTTGCCAACAATCACAAAATAAATCTCCGGAAGTTCATCTCCTCTCCCAGGCCAAGTCTAATTTTGTCTTATAAAAGACAAAAGAAAACAATTTACATTCTCCTTGCACTTGACTTTTATGACTTCTATACGCACAAGGAGCCAAGAGTTCAATTACCAAAGTTTTCCCGAATACATTTAAAGTGAAAGGAAGGCATCTTCCCGTAAGGATTAGAGCAGCCGGCAAAGATCATTTTCATGAAGGAGTCAATTCCTTCAAACGCCTGAGAACTCAGAGGCGGCTGGTTGCCATTTTCGTATCTCCAATTTTGTTCCTTGTCTTTCCTAGCGCGCGTTTCTGTCACCACCAGCGGCGGCAGAGTCAAAAGGTCGACCGAGACGTCAGTGTCGATTTGAATCCTGAACACAATTTCCTTCTTGCTCATCTGTGACATCGGTGTGCTTATAACGGGCGGAAAGACGCGACTCTTTTCCAAGAAATAAAACTCAATCTTCCTCTTTTACAGAAAATGGGGAAAAGGAACATCGTCTCGTCGGAGTAAGGAGAAAGTGAAAAAAAGGAACATTTTCTCTTTTTCTGGCTCAGGGAGAGAGTAAACTGCAAAACAGAGAAAGTGCATTCAAGTTCTGGCACATTGTGCACTGCATCTTCCTTGAATTCTTCCTCTACGCTACAAACTTTTTCTCTACGAAGAACAAGAACTTTCACCGCCGCCCTCAGTTTGGACTTTCTCCCGTGTGGGGAAAAAGAACGGAAAACTTTCACTCCTTTGAACCTGCTGTATTGACTCACGGGAAGGGGAATGCCAAGAACAAATACTAATTGAAGATGTTAGTTCAACTCAAGTTATCGACGTTCACTAAACTTTTCCTGCTAACGGTCATCCTGACGCACCTCATCATCACAGGTAATCATCACTTATGATCTCTTCTGTCTCTTAAACTTTGTCATCTTTACTACACGTTGTCTCTTGATTAATAACGCTGCTTCTTGTACAATACGTGGTAGGGTCGTTAATAATTTCCACCATAAAATTCTCTACTTTGGCTCCAGTGAATATCTCCATCGCCAGAAAGACGAACAGGGGAGATGAGGATTTTAGCACCTACTTTACTTTTTAATATCTTCAAGTGGAGTCCTTTCATACCTTCCCTTTTTATTACATTACACTCTCAAACCGTCTTTTATGCATTCTCTGGTAATTACGAATTTTAACACTTCTGCTGGTAGAGAAGAGTGTCGTCGTATTGTGTTGTTAATAAGACATTATGCGGTTGTAATATTCCACCATAAGGATAAGCCCAGTAGAGACACAAGGGAAAGAAATCTAATACGAGTTATGACGGAGGGATAATGGGTTTCCTTGCATTTCTTTTTCCAGACAAATGATCAGCAGAAGGCCACTTGTGTTAGTTCGTTTCCTTTATGACACTTTGGGCTATGTCGAGTTACCTTTAGACTCAACCATTTGTAAAGTGTCAACCAATATCCGTTGTATGTGCCATACGATGATCAGAGGCGTGCGAAGATATTCACAAATGAGGGCTAAAGTAATATCTCATTGCCAAAGTTTTGACAAAAGTGCAACCACTTCAACGAGAGAAAGCAAAAACTTTTACTTTAAAAAGTTGCCTTTTAAAAACACTTGGACAGAAGTTATTCAACAAAATTCTAATTTAAGTCATGCTCTGCTTCCACGTTCTGGAGAATAATTCTCTTGAAGACTTTTTTCTGTAGTTGAAATGAGGCATGGCGTTGTTCATGAAAGTTTCCATTCATTATGGCATGGCTCTCTATTTGTCTTCCTTTGCGTAACCTCCTTCCTTGGTGAATTTCTCTGATTTTAAATGGCTGAAGCTAGTTTGGAATCATTACCTTGGAGTAGTGTTCTGATTACAGAAAATTCCCATTCTTCCTCCACCTCTGACTTTTGGGAATGTGGAAAAGTCAATTAATTTCATCTAACGGAAGGATCTAAGCCACCACTTACCATTCCTTTAGACTACGATCGTAAAATCAAAATCTCTGGGTCATCCCTTCCAATATTTTACTCTGCTAATGTCCTTATCGGTGCCAAATAAAGTGTCAGCATTTCCGTATTCTCTTCCCCCTATCCCTTGTGTTATTTTGGCTCCCTCACCACCATTTTTAAACTAAAATCATCATGTTCCCTATTTTTGCGCTTCCAAGGATTTGCGTGGATTTATCCAATCTATCTTGATAAATTGCAATCCAACTCAGCACTCTTAAGGGAAATTAATAGCATAAGGTATAATCCGAATAAGTGCCGAAGCCAATGGAAACACGTAGGAATTGAGAGTAGGATGAATGCGGGCATTAGCAGCGGTTGAATAATAATCATTCCTCCTTGCCAAAATGGATTTAATTGAGCTGGCAGTCATTTAATTGACGTGGCAATCCTTCATTATAATAATCATTACTTTCACTCCTCCATACGTTGAAGAAAGAACTTTTAATACGAGTTTCCCAACCAGAGTGAAAGTTCTTTTGGGGAAAGTTTGTTGGCACTTCCATTAATGAATCTTACCTTTTCAAAGAGCCTTCATCTCTCTCCTTTATTTTAAATCCCCAAATTCTCACATGGGACTTTTCTCTGTCTGTGTGTGAATCCTCAAATATGATTATCATAATGAAGTTGGAGTTAATTTATATTTAGAAAAGGGCCCTTCCAAGTCTCTCTCTAGAATTTGACATTTATAAAGTTTTAAAGTGAGGCGGTGGTTCTCTCCAGGGAACCTCCAGGGGACTTTTCTTGTCTTCCACTCCATGTTAAATTCCTCCTCCTGTTTCATAACTTCCATCCTTCCTCTATTGTTGTTCTAAAATTTCTTAAATGAAGTAATCCCACTGCCCTTTTTAAGTTGTTGAAGGCCCCACGCATCCACATCATCATGATTATACCAACCGTGGTTTTGAAGATAAATGAAATGACGGAGGGCGGCGTCGCTTTTCTCACTTTTCCGCATCGACCGACCCCCAGGAGCTTCTTTTCAGTAAATTAACGCAAAAGTCAATCTACTCCGACGCGTCTAATGTTTACCGCCCGGCTGGGTCTATCGATACATCCAAAAGTAAAGCCCATGTAAGCTCTTGGAAGGAGGAAGGGATTTCCAACTGATACTTACTCCGAGCTACACAAGTAATCTCCGAAAAAACCTTTTTGCTAACTAAAAATGTTGATATGGAACACTGTCGATTTCCCCTGCTGAAGCCTCAGGACACGCAAACTTCCTTGGTGAGATCCTGCAAAGTGTACCAATGCCAAATAACACGCCCAAATAAATGTATAGGCAACACTGAAATCAAATAGTTAACCAACGGGAAGTTCATGCTCAACTAAAATTACTTTTCCTCGTGTCCCAACCTGCCAAAGGTATACTTTACTACTTCTAAATTTATTCAACTTTTAGAACTTTTGCTTCCAGGTTTTGTAAAGTTTGTTCAATTTGGAACATGAATTAATACAACTAACCCAATCACCCAATATTTCTAGGTTCAGTAGTGATAATAAAATGAGCCATTGTTATCGATACTTTTGATGTGTCCAGCTTTGAGCAATAAAAATGTTCCACTGGTCAGGTTAATATAAGATGCATTTTATGATCCAGTGTTTTATTACAAAGAAATAAAATTACTCTGGATCCACTTGAGAGAATCAGACAATGTTCTATTAAATAATAGTGGCAGTGGAGACAATGACATGGACGAACGGACACAACAGGCGAATTGCCATTCATTTTATGTCTGCTAGAGACAGAGATGCAGACAGTAATGTAATGAATGGTACTTTCTCCATATCTGCTTTCACTTTGGACCACCACTCCTCGTGTAGCCATTTCTATTTCAAACTTTCCCTCCTTCGTCAGTCAACAACTGGATCCCACACTGGGGCCTTGATGAGATTCTTGATTCAAGTCAAAGGACTCTTCGAATCCAGTGTTGACTCTGGCGAAAGATCTCCCTCTCCTCCGTGATTGTAGTAACGGCTTCGTAATTAATTCATTAACTAAGTATACTTGTATGGAGTGTACCGAAAGCATTCAGTCTCTAGGGAGAATTTCAAATCAGAGCTGTAGTCTATAAATGCTCCTCTCTGTCAACTTAACCGTGGAAAACCTCAAGTGAACTCAAACAGATAAATGCTCTAGATGAAGAAGATCTTTCTTAAGCCGTGACAAAGACAAAGATAAATATCACTTCCTTTTACGCATTTCACTCAAAGTTCTTAATTTCATTTGAGAGATCATTGTCTCATTCAAGTTTGAAAGTTTAAGAGAGCAAGGCCAAGAGCTTAAAATGAGTTACAAGGGCAGTTGGCATTAGAACACTTTCAATTTCACTTCACAATTTCACTTTCCTTGCATCCTGTTTGCCCAACATTTGTGGACTTTCATCATTGACTTTCACTTCTTCCATTCAACGAATTGTTGGCATTTTCATCTTACTCGATGCGAAGATAAACAATCCAACGGAACAAGGATCTTTTACTCTATAAGTTGTTGGAATAGAACAAACTAAACCGCTTAAATTCTTATTACGTTGCGATAACCTTGGAGACATACTCCTCCTCACTGTTCCAGGATTAGATTCAATTTCTTTCCCAGATTAGTTTCTTTTCTTAGCGTCAGAGCTTTCTAATAACAAAAAAGCCTTGAACAAATGCAATCGCTTCCATGTCTAAAACAAAGGGAGTTTTCCTTACTCTGAAAGAAAGTGGAGTCTTGTACTAGAACATTATTTTTAATGCGCTTCTCATCTCAGTGGAATTGAAAAATCCCAAGGCATCTAAGTTGGTAAAGTTCTGCTATGAATCTTACAATGGACTCAAGCAGTTCTTCAAACAAACTGCATTATTTCATACTCCAGTTTGCGAATTCCATCACTGTAAGGCCTGTGTGCTGATTTAATTTCAAACAGGCTGAACCAAATACACGTTCAGAGGTGAACAGCATTTAACATTCAATCTCGTTGTGTACATAAAAACACATGCCCCATTTTTAAAATTTAATAATAAAAGAAAGAAGCATAGAGTGGAAAACTTTTGAGGAAAATGTGTTACGATCTCATTCATTATTCGGAGTAACCTCTGGCACAAGTTCTTCCGCCTGTGAATGAACGGATGCTAAAATTCGCAAGTTTGTTCTTTGTTATTTTGTTTATATTCCGCCTCCTGTAATCTCCGATTCTAAGACTGAGCTTACATTATCGTTGATTGAACCAAGAGCATCGACTCAAGAATTAGATTTGGAATGCTTTCAGTTACGTCTCAGGGTGGTTTCACATGGGCATTGAACAAAGGAAAGGAGCAGAGATATTACAGAACCAGGAACAAAATGAATGAAAGGCTTGAAAAAGAGGAAAACTCAGAGATTGGCCTTTCTCCCATTTTTCAGAGTCGACGACGACCTCGTGACAAGGTGAAAGAATAAGGAAATTTGCATGGAGTAAAACAGTTAGTCGATATGAGGGCAAGCATGCAATATTTGAATTAAAAAACTCATCTGTACATTTTCTCCAGTAAACTTTAATTCTACGGAAATCCGTATTGAGAAAGAAGAGATTATTTTGTAGAGTAAACTTTGCTAAATTGCAGAGTAGGCGAGGCAAAGTTTCTGCATCGACGATTCTGATTTTAGGTGACACATCAAAAGTCTAAATAAGTAAAGCGACAACGTCCCCCCAATTCAGTAGCCTTTGCGTGTTATATGAACCTTAAAAATATTATTCCTGGTATAACATGGACACAAGCACAACTTCAAAGTGGCCTACTTGTTAATTATGTGCAGAAAGAAGCAGAATCATACAATAGTTTATTTACTTGCAATTTTGCATAGTCCGTGTGTTCCTTTATCAAATTAATTTATTGCCTTTGCTATTCACCTTACTTCAGTAGTACAAACAGTTTGGTTTTGCCAAAACATTTTGATGTTTAATTTATCATAACATGATCGCAGAGAGAGATATTTTGCCCTATTTTCCCTTTACAGAACTTTCCCCATAACAAGCATAAGTGAATGATAAATGGTAAAAGGTTTATGGTGAAAGTTCACTTTTTCTGAGGAGGAGCGTAGATTTTACGCAACTTTTTTCCTGTCAAATTAAATTTTGCACTTATGCTAATTGGATATTTCCACTCGTCCGTGGAGTCTGGTTGGATTTATTTGCATAAGATACGACAAATATGAGTGTCCCATCTTTATAATTTCCGTAGATGAATAAGATAAGGAAAGTACACGTAGTGTCTTGCAGATGTGAAGGACTTTGAGAATGAAAAGGGAGGAAGGATACGATTTCACGGGTTGTGGAGCTTGACAAAGTGCCGTGTAAATGGAGACTCCAAGCTAATTTTAACCTTTTCTGACTTGATGTTGATGTAAACATGAGACTAGTTTCTTCTAATGTGCTTCTAGATTCCAGATTCTGCCTGGTATAAAGCCCTTCTCCCTATTATTACCATTTTAACATTAAGGTCTCCAAGGATACTATGTCTAATGCGAATCCAGGAATGCCTTTCTGCTTCTCCAGTCTCTCTAGCCAAAAATTGTATTAGACTCTCACACAAGTCTCTTCTGGAAACAAACATTTGAAACCTCCGAATAGTACTCTGGATTTCCATTTTCAAAAGCAAAAGCAAGTTGCTCTCGGAAATAGAAAACCATGCCGTTTGCTTTGGCATATATTTATGGACCTCCACCGGCCTTGTGTAAACTCATGTTATCAACGATCAGAATATTTAAAAGGTTCAACATGAAAGGTTAAATTGGAGGCTTCATGGAGATCTTTTGTTTACAAAAGTGTCACATGCTAATTCAGAGAGATAATGGCAATAGAAGTTTGCTCAGTTGATGGCCACATAACTTCAAAATTACATTAGCACCACCTCATATAATGACTAGGATGAAATGGAATTGAAATTAGTATTACAAGGTATTCATTATGAGATGGGTGGCGCATACCTTCTTAGGCATAACCTCCAGGCTTATTCCACGCTTGGAAAATGAAATTAATTTTGGGTGAAGAAATTGGAAATTAGCCACTTCAAAAAAAGTTTGAAGGACCACACAGGTCTTTTATTCTGAAAGTCATAAATGCCTAAATTAGAAGTTTAGAAGGAGATGAAGCACAACTTTAAAGTGTCGAATGAGGGATGATGAGAGTGAGAATTATAGGAAGCGACATGTGGGTTTAAAAAATGAATGTTAATTTGTCCCACGGGATAAAGTGTATCAGGTTACAATTCCTTTAATTCCTCCACATGTTATTCAATTATTCTAAATATTTAGCTTATAAAGAACCAAAGGAATTTGGGACATTTTTTATCTGACTTCCATTGCGTTGTTGGTGGATGATTTCTAATGTTTAGTTTAGTAAATAAATAGTCTAGAGAGCGGGACTAAAAGTAGGAATTTTTATTGCCATGAACTAACACATTAGTTTAATGAATAGTTCCTTAATTACAGTGTTCTGGGTGATTCTAGTAGAGCGTGTGGAGCTTCCCAAACAACATGGAAGAGGTTCTCGAGATCTCCTATAATCTCTACACAAGTTTAAGAGAAATTATGTTTATAACCCATAATTACTTCTATTCTAGTAAAACAAAATGAACAACTTTCCCTTCTCATGCATTCATTACAAACTACATTTCTCTCTTTGTCGCAAATTTGTTACAGCCTCCTTTCTTGAATAAATCCGCCAATGTTTACTTCAATAGAAGCATGTCTGACAGCTCTGACAATGGAGAATGGATAGGGAAAGAGATAAGGAAAACTCGGAAATGAATTTTTGCTATGCAGAACAAACATTGTGAAAGCTCAAACGATTATGGACGTGTCTCACCTTTCTTGTTCAGTGACAGTTGTAATTACAAGTTTTCATTGAAACGGGCGTTGCCGATGGCACGAGAGAGCAATACAATCCATAGGATTCGTTGAAATTCGTTGAAAACATATGGAGGATGACGTTGATGAGATTATTCTGATAAAGATGACACAAAGGAAAGTCTTTAGGCAAGGAAATGGATTTGGGTCGTCGTGGGGTTGGAGAAAGTTACGAATTTGATTTGCCATCCGGAAAATGTTAGCCTGTGAGCCAATAGCTGTCTTTCTTTTTGTTTGAACTTCTTTTAACTTTATGGTTTCTAACTTTACAAAGAGAAACAAAGCTAGTTAAGGATAAATGGATTTGTGGAATATCCACTTCCAACAGGAAACAACTTCCTGTTCCATCTTTGGAAATAATATAAGGATCACGACCCTATTTTATTATCCTATTTCAGTACACTGGCTTAGTTAAGCAGTACATGCGCCAACACTGCAGACAAGATGATAGAGAGGTAGGCTTCAGGGATCACCAATTATTACGAAACATGTGACAGAAAATAGTTTTGAGCACGGCCAAGGGATGAGTAGACTGCGTGTATACTTTTATGTCCCTCAAGTAGTTATGACAGCTTGAGCAAATATATTTCTCGTGGTGCATTAAACTTTTTTCCAAAGTCATATTTCAAGTGTGAAAACGAAATTGGAAGGCAAAATGGAATTAACTTTTACTACGCTTTCCTGCTTCAGTCTAAATTTTGGAGATGTAAGATAAGCAGAAAGAAAACAATATCGGGAATATTCCCACTTTTGAAGTTGGTCGCTATACACTTTGCCTTCAGCCGAATAAAAATTCAGAGAGTCGATACAACCCCAATGCCTTATGATTGTTTCAAGTTGCATATTGATTTTTATTTTGAAATTGGACTGAAGTAATTACCCAAACTAAACGATTCCAATAAAAACCGAATTTAGTTGTTCTACTTGTCAATACTAATGCATATAACAGTCATTTAGAATTGAAAAGAGGAATTAAATGGAAAGAGAAACATGCAGGCATGGGTTTAGTATTCGTCCAAAAGAACCACGTCCACTTCATTTTGATTTTCAGAATATTCTTGGAATTGTTTTGGCTGTGGTTCTTCCGGAGCAACTTTTTGTGTTTTCATTATTGGGACGAAGTTTCATGAGAAGCGTTTTGTAGTTGACTGTTGACTGCTTCATTGTAATTGTAACATTCACAAGTGTGGACGTTGCATTGGGTCTGTTCTGCAGTGCACTGAATGTGACAAGTCAGTCTTCGGAGCCCTGTACAGTCAGCATCAGCCTACAAATGGTTAAATCAATTTTATTCTAAATTTTGCATTTATAATTTAAAGCTTACCCCTTCCAAGTAGAACACTGCAAGGACAGCAAGTCCAAAAGCAATGAGAGTAGTAGTCTTCATCTTCAGAATGGATTTCCAGGCGTCTTAATTTGAAGATTGTTAAAATCCAGCTAAGACAATTAACATTCTGATCTCATTTAAAACTCAAGTTATTTTATACCACTCTGTTATCACACACGGAAAATGAGTACTACTTCCGTCATCTATTGAACACATGTGAATCACGTTCTTGGAAAACAGAAAAGTTGTTGGCAAGATGATTATGAAGGCTAGCAAAGGTCAATGGTCAAACAATCGGTCCATTTGTCCTTTATTATCCATCCTTCTTTTGGGTTTAAACAATAACTGGATAAATTATTATCTACAATTCAATTTCTCAGAATATATTTTTGCATTCGGTCAGAAATGATAAAGTACGGCTGGAAAATGAATCCGCAAAGATGATTCATGTTAATTTTTTTTAAAAATAAAATCGTGTAGGTTTAGGTTATTCTTATCACGGCATGTCTATGGAAATGGTAGTAACGTCTCTGGCTGAATCCTATTTTTCCTTTGCAAGAAGAAATCTATTCTCAACTCCCTTTTGTATTGAATGGAAAGCCCGTAAATCATTCGATATACATGCGTGCAGATTTTTGATTCCCTCAAAAATCACAGTGGTTTGTTAAACCTGAGAAGCACCTCATTTTCATGGAATTTCTCAAGCTTAATGATTTTATTAGGCTAATATCCGGTTTCCACGAAACGGAATTATTGGCAGGTCAGGACGTGTTTGTTGGCTTTATGATTTCACGACTTCCGACGTTCCGTGAATGGAAGACATTGTTCGATATTATTTGGTTTTATGGAAGGAAATTCGTTATTGGTTTACNATATTATTTGGTTTTATGGAAGGAAATTCGTTATTGGTTTACTTGACAAGAAGATGTGAAAGTCATCTCATGATTTTAGTACATCCTGTTTAAGTCCATAATAAATCGTTTCTGAGTGGTACGGAAGGTAAGAAAGCTATTATGGGATTCATATGGCAAACAGAAGTAAAAGGAAGTGAAAGGAGAAAGCATTAATTCTGTACTCTATTTGCGGTTCGTTACAGTTGATGGATGTTTAAAGCATTCCTTAACTCAATTTCCTCTTTGAAAAGGAACGCAAACTTTCTCCAAGGAGCTTTCATCCTCTTCAAATTATATTCATTAACAAATATTTCAAATAAGTGGCTCAGCAAACTACCATTACTTTATTCCCTCTGTCGGTCTTTCAACTCAAAAGAAAATCACATTCCCATTTGAGCAGGTCTCATTTAAAACCTTAAATTACGATGCATTATGTAATATGCAACTGAATCAAACATATGAATTAGTCCAATTAGGCACTAATCATGCTACAAATGGATTTAAAAATACGCACTTCTCTTACAACTGAAGTCTTCATCCACATTCATGGTTGAAGTAGATCCACTATTTTTTGCGAGAGAAAGAACCTTGTGAATTAAATTGAAAACAATAAAAGAGAAAAGTTCGTATGGATTCTTCTTTTTCCAATTTCGTTTTGGTTTCAAAAGTTGAAAAGATCCCATCCGTGTATGACTAAAGTGAAAGCTGGAAAGTCTGATTATAACTCCATACGGGAAATCACTGGCTTCCTTTTTCCATCCAAGTTCATCTTTTGATATTTGGTAAAAGCATGCACATACTTTGACAGGAAGGGAGTAATGGAAATACGTGCGGTTCCTCCAAACGACTGTCACGATATATGGCCTTCTTGCTTACTCTGCATTTGCATTCAGAGTTTTCCAATCAGGAAGGAAATTGAAAAAATGACAAAATGCAGTTTACCTTTCCCTCCATTCAAAAGAATGTAAGGTAGACAGGAGGAAGTGAAAGTAGAATTGTCTCTGAGTCTTTTTATTGAAGTCTGGCGTTAAATTTCTTCCCTTTGGTATATTTTAAAAGCACAAAAGTCCCTTTTTCCTTTGGATTTGGATGTGGTTTAGTTGGAAAGAGAGAAAAGAGTGTTTGGACCTGTGTCATTAATCTTAGTCCCAAAGTGAACCCAACTCTATTTATTCCTCTCTTGTTGTTTGATGACCCAGAACACAATAATGTCAGACATTGCAAGGGACTTCTTCAGAATTCCCACTAGGACTTCTCTTGAAAAAGTAAACTCAAGTGTATGTGTGTGTGTGCATTGGAAAAGCGAACACCCGCATGCAAGAAGCAGTTTACCTACAATACCAACGACTTCTCGGTATAAAAGGAAATGAAGGAACGTTTCAGTTTCTTCAGTTTACTCTCAGTCTATAGAAAATAACTTTTCACTACTGGTTTAAAAATAAAATAAACTTCTTTACACACCTAAAATCCAAGCGTAGCTTTCACTGAAATGGCTCTTGTCGATTCTCAACTGTTCTGTAAAGAAGGTCCGTACCTTTTTATACGGCAAACTATGTACTCACTTTCACTTGTCTGGAACAGAATTGTAAACTTTCATTTAATAGAAACCTACCATTTTAGCTTATAAACTTATACAGCCAATGTGGTTTTTTAGAGTTGAATTCAAGATTTTAAAATCAAAGGTTCTTATCTTTTAGTTTATTTCTTCATGTGACTAACTTCTTTGTTTACTTTATGACCAACGATGCAATATAAAAGGCGTCATTAAATCTGTAAGGCATTTATCCTTTGATGGTTTCCATTGGGAATTCTCATTCAGAATATTAGTCCATACGTGGAATGAACTTAGAGTTTAGTCCTTATTAGCGAAATGAATGATTTCATCAGCTGGGTGTTTAGTCTTGAATGAATAGAACCAATGTCGGTTGGCTACAAAGTAAAGATTGGAAGTTGAAGGGAATTGGGGGAAAGTTGCGTGGGGAAAGTTAGCATTGGGGTAACTAATGTTTACTCTTAGCTTTACACATGAAGCATCTTCAAAACAGACCAAAGGCACACAAACGAGGCTTCTTCTTCATTGGTAGGAAAAGACAAGAGGGGGTTTTCAAACTTTTTGGTTAATGATCTTCAAACATTGATCTTCTTTCCCCAAAAACTTCACAGCGGTGAAATGCCAGGATGAACAAACGCAGTTGAAGGGGACAAATAACAATGCCTATTTTTACACATCGGAAAACAGTTTCTTGTGATGTACAGCATTAGTAGCATGGGTTTTGATTTTTAACTTTCACTTTCTAAACTTATTCAATCTTCAATCTTATGAATTCATTGTTTACCAATTGGCTATTAGAATTAGCAGGTGAAAGTCAAAAGAAAGTTCTATGGTGATTGTGGTGTAACGATGATTGCCATGGGCAGAAGATCGATCCCATCCTTATCAAAATCTCCCGGTATATATCTCCACTCCCTCTCATGTCTCTTGGTCGTCGTGGCATGTTATGTGTTTGCACACACGAATTCTCTCCCTCTCTTCTGTCTGTACATTTTCATGGAATTCGGAAGAGGGAAATATTGGAGTTTCTTTTTTCTGAGTGAGTGGATGAGAGCAAGGAAGAGAAATGTGGAGAAAGGCTTTCTCCTCCGGACTTTCACATTTCCACACAAGTTTATTTAACACCATCACAACCACCACCTCCAAGGAGCACCCACTACAAACACCCTCAGCTTTCAATTCATATAATACAAAGTGCAAGACTGGGAGGAATATGAAACATCCTTATGTCCAGTGGATCCAATGAAGGATCCTCCTATCCGCCTCGAATGTCTCCAATAATACTTGAATTTCATGCATGCTTGATTCTATAAAAAGAAATTGAAATATGCAGTGCCACTTTACGTTTTCCCCTAGCTAGCGACGTCCTACCTTGGTTCTGGTCAATATGCCCAATTCAGTTTTCTTTTAATTTTAACTAAAATGTTCTCAAACTTAGTTAACCATCCCCACGTGTCATTGGGGGAGCAGCTCCGAATTGCTTCATTTGCACTCCAAGTTTGTTGAATGTAAACATTCCACAGTCATTATGAATTTCCCTACATAATCATCACCCTACCAAAAATATGAGAAGGCTATGATTTTGTACAGTGTGAAAGCAGCCAGTTTCCACACAGTGACATACACTACCACACCGTTAAGGTAATCACTGTAGTTGAGGAATTTGTGGGTTGGTTCTTATAAGAGTGTTTTGAATCAAGCTATTACATGGCTAAAACGCCTTTAGTCAAATACTCGTAATAATAAGAGTAAATGGTGATGATGATAGTGGGGGTCACTTCGCCTTGCAGCTGTTTTGAAACATCAATACGTCGTTAGCTTTCATGGAGAAAAGGAGCGAAAAGTTGAAGGTGGTGATGAGCTACGGCCTCTTTGCTTTTATCGATTCCGCTGTCTCCTTTAGGAACATCGGAAAAACTTTCCTTCCTGGAAAAAATAACCCTTCAAGGACCAGACGTCTTTTATGTAAACTGCTAAAATCTAATCCACATTTTCTTTTATCTCCACCCATTAAAACTTATTAGCTTTTATTCAAATCTTGAAAATTTAATTTTTCGTCGTCAAACTTTTTAATTTGCAAAAACCTTTTGTAGTCCTGAAATGAATGATTGAATGAAAGCATTGTTGACAAGGATGTTCGAAGCGTTTTACTTTCCAGAGGGAAAGCATCACAGGGGTGTTAGGAAGAAAGTTACAAAGTAGATGACACTTGACTTTAGCTATCCATTTCAAGCTGAACGACTCCCTGTCATGATCTCCTAGTTTAGGAATAGGTGGAAGTAAATCGGTGGGAATTCTGTGGATTTGGTAAAGGACTAGCTCATCTTTTCTCATTAGAAGTGACAGCTGCACACTTTGCCGTGAAACTGATATTTCTAAGAAGATAGGATTTTGCCATTCACTCCTTTCTCTCCTCATCCCTTTCTGATTTTCACTTCCAAGAAGACGAAAGCTAAATCTTTCCTTGTCAGTGAAGTTGGCTTGGTTTCCATATTTGAAACGGAGGTTCTACTATTTGCACATGTAGGATGAAAGTTCCCCGCAAAACCGCCCGTAGGATCAGAGATAAGAATCCTGGATAAGAATAATACATTAGAATATTGGAAACCTGAGGCAAGGGAAGGGAAAGAGCAAATCCCTAACCTCAATGCTCGACCATGTAGACTTTCTATCTCTGGAGAAAGGAGTCAAGAAAAAAGTTTTGGTAGGGTTAAGTTACCAAGTGAACTGATAAGCACGCCATGCAACAGTCGATACGCAGACGAAGCTGTAAAAGACCTCGCTTTACCTTATGACCAACACTTCCTGAAAATTCAGAGCATAAATAGAACATTTACAAGGAGTCGCGCATCCTTCAGAATATTTTTGCTTTCATTGCCTTATGGTAGGAATATGGTATGGTAGGCGTCCATAAAATTGCCTTATCAACTTTGGCTTCACGATACTTTCCGCATGTCTTTTTTAGTATCGTGTGTGTATAAAGTGGGGCAAATGTCTTATCTTTACCGTGTAAAATGCAAATCATTAGCCAATTTGTGCTTCTGTTATATGAATAAATTGTATATTTTTATACTGCTGAAACTCACTTAGTATCCTTAGCTTTTAGTGGAATAACAAAATTCTTTATTCCATGAAATGAAGGCACAATTTTGTTAAAGGAATTCAGATTGGAATGTGCAAACTTGTTTTGGGTAGAATCAGAATCTCTCTAGAATCTCTCAGAAACTCACTTAGTATCCTTAGCTTTTAGTGGAATAACAAAATTCTTTATTCCATGAAATGAAGGCACAATTTTGTTAAAGGAATTCAGATTGGAATGTGAAAACTTGCTTTGGGTAGAATCAGAATCTCTCTAGAATCTCTCATGTATTAAATTCTTCTGTTACTTCAATTTCTGGAATCTTTGTACAAGAGACATTGGGTTAAAACAAAGGTAAGAATACAAACTCTGAATGAGATAGGGGAATGAAGGGGAGACCATTTTACTATCGTCCGGGCCCAGCACGACCAAAAGCGTCCCGAATTCTTATTAAAAACTTTACCCTCTTTCCCCCTTATGTTATTATGAGGTGCCTTTGGGTTTAAGGAAGGAAAAAGGAAAGCAGAAGGAGAAAGCAACACAAAAGAAGAAGGAAGGAAGTTGACACGACGGCCACATAGGCTGATCTCCCACCACTGTGGCGGTTCCACTTGGAGAGAAAGTCCCTCCGGTGAAAGTTAAAGAGGGGAGAGAGAGGAATTATATGCACATCTTAACTTGACTAATCTTCCTTCGGGTATTGCCTGACAGTTCCAGGAAACAATCTAATTTAAGTCCCAAATGCTTATCTCAGCTTAAGGTCGCTCCCCGACTTTTTGATTCATTATGGAAATTCAATCCATATTACTTAGCCTCCTTGACTTCCACTGAGAACTTTCTCTCTGGAATATTACACTACAAAAGGCTTTTGTGGTCATAATGGCCGTGGGGAGAACAACAGCAGTCGTCTCTACTCTCACCATTAGAATTATGACCAAAAACTTTGCCTTCAAGGCAGGCAGCGGCTGCTCCTCGTCCAGAATTCATCTGACATGTCGCTTTACTAAGGAAATCATAAATCAAAGTTTCACCAAAAGATATATTTATAATGCAAAGTTTTTGGTAAAAGTTTTTTGAAACATGACCAAGGTGACACATCAAGTGAGAAACGGTTAGAGAGATCTTTCTTCTTCCACTGAGGTGAAATTGTCACTTCTCACAGTGACATATGAAGTGTGGGTTTGAGTATAATTCATCTCATAACAAGAAACTTTCTTTAAAAGTTAAAAAGTATTTTTGGAATTTTCTGCATCTTGTTTCGTCTCTTAGGATTTTCGGTTACTCTAACGAATAGAATTTTGGTTCTTTCGAATCTTTTTGTGCTTGCGATTCCCAACCATTCAATTTTTCTTTCTTAAAATTTCAAAGTCTCCGCTGGCACGGTGAGAGATGACACTTCATCTTCACCCTCGCAACTGTCATGGATGCCTCTTGTGTGGCGTGAAAGAAGAAATTGGATGATTATCCTTTTCCAGTGGTGAAGGTCGTCATTTTTTAACGGATTTTCGTGTCATGATTCTGGCTATGTGTATTTTATTATGCAACCAAATGGAGAGGACGTGTTGCGACTTTCCATATTATTATCCACATTGAGCTTCCATAGAGAGACTTGATCTGAGATTTCAGAATTCCCAACATTCATCCTCCTCACAGAAGAAGAAAGATATGCTTTTTAGACAAGGAAATATCCACATCCGCACGTATTCCAGGAGCTCATTTGTCTACAGCTTAAAAGATGGTTTCCTTTTCATTCATGAGGGTTTGTTTTTCTCTGATTGAGCTACTAAGAGCAACAACTTTCTCCCTACTATAATTTCTCTCAGTTTACGAAAGGAAACTGATGAAATTGGAAACTCGGCAAAAGTTGTCTTCATGAATGAAGAAGTACGACACGTCTTGGACAGAAAGATCACGTCCTTCCTTCCTCTTAGGCCATTATCATAGAATTTTGAATAAAACATGGGATTTCCAACCCCTTTCGTCTTCAACTTCTCGCATCTATTATTGCAGAGTGCATCCATATAATAAGATCAAAACACATGATCCTATGGTGTACATCTTGGTCCGTTTGTTGTCATGCAACTAACTATTATTATAGAACAGGCAGGAAATTGCAACATATAGGCTTCAATGTCGCCAAGGGCAGATGATGCGTGTGACAACCAATAGGCAAGAGTGATCTTATCATCAGGGAAAGTTTTGGAAAAATAGCAGAAGTCTATTTCTGTCTTACTTGCTTTAGGCAAAGTGCAAATAAATTAATTTCCAGATTTCTTTTTCCCAGTTTTCATGTCTAGTTTTAATATCTTAAATAACTTTACAAGGACTGTGTCCAATTTTCGCATTATGGAATGAATTATTAGCCCCATTACTTCTATGACTTGGGTGGAGTCAAAAGAGAAAGCATGTGCTGCTCACTCCGCCGTTGAAACTCTTAGCCAAGTGTGACAAATCCAGCAAGTGACAGTGGGAGATAATGGTGAAAGTTTTCTATATCTGTGTATCTAGGAAGAACATTAGAGGAAGCGTGTGGGGAGATAGTGAAAGAAGTTGTTTTTAGTTGTAATCGTCCGTAGCCTTATGAATGATCATATCATGAAGTCTTCTGCCATACGTTACCACACCACACTTTACACAAGTGACTCCGATTACAGAAAGTCTAAAGAACATTAAAAGGTAGCAGTAGAAGTAAAGTGGTAAATGGTCCACTCGACTCCTTGGCTTGAGAGCAGAACTGTAAAAGTCAAAGATGAGAACTTTTACCACATGAAATATATGTTTTCTCCATAGGTGAAGCTGGTCAACCACCGAAAATTTCTGAACATCCGGCCGACTCCGTCGTTCCGAGAAATGAACCTGTAACACTCAACTGCAAAGCCGAGGGTGACCCTACCCCCTCAATTTCATGGACGAGAGACGGGAAGTCCCTCGTTCAGTTATCTGATTCGAGACAACTACGATTCTCCCTGCCGTCTGGATCACTCTTCTTCCTCAGGGTAAGGAAACAACTTTGTCTATTCTACAATAATTTATAGAAGAACGTCTTTGTACAACGAACAAAACGCGTGTGCCTTGCAACATCAATGTTTTATACCCCAACCAACTTAAATCTAAATTCGAGAGCTTTACTAATAAAAACTCAAATTGAATTAAAGGCTTCCCCTCTTCCTTTCTTTGGTGACGGGGTGGATTTTAGTAAAAAAAAAAAGATAAGAAAAGTAAAGCAAGGGAGGGTGTCGCAATGCTTAGGTGAAAGCCCGTATTCATTGGATTCATTGAATGACTTTAGGGTTTTACACGTTTCGTTACCTCAGTTGAATGAAGACGAAAACTTTGAAAAAGAAGGGTTGAAGGTATCCTCATTGATTACTTTCACTTCCTGTGTGTGCCCTTCCTCTTTCCTAAAATTCCCAGCTCCCCTTCCTTTCTTTTACTTTCTCCTGACTGAGCTCAATGTTCTTCTTGGATTGACTTTCTCCCCGCCTATCTACCCTCCACTCCGGCCTTGATGTTTTCTCTCTGCTCAATCCCTTGGAAAGAAACGGAAATGAAACTTTAATGAAGACCAAGGTGACAGTCGAGAGTCCTTTTCCTCCTCTTAGATTAAAGGGGAGGCGTCACTCTAATAACACTGAAGGCCTTATTAGCACAAATCCAAAGCACAACCCCAGTGCCCCCTTCAGTTGCAACTTGAATTTCTTCTAAATGTAGCTGTGGACTGTTGAATTACAAATTGAGGATTCTGATTTATGCAATATACATCATGAGATTTCCCCTTTGTATTGATTTTCCTGATTGTATTTTATTTTCTTGTTCCCCTTCTGTACAGGTTCGATCTCAGGATTCCGGAGTGTATGCCTGCCGAGCAACCAATTCCTACGGACAAGTCACGAGTCGCGATGCTACCCTGGAAGTTGCAAGTAAGCAAACTTAGAATTCTATTAACGAAAACCAATTTTGACATATATGGAGCTTGGAATTTAATAAATTACGAAGACTCAGTAGGCTCCTTATAAAAAGTTTCCTATACAAAATTGAGTTGAATCATAAGAAGAGGCAGAAAAAGTCTTGGCACGCGCTCGAGAGGCTCCGCTTTCACTCTGGCAACTAATGAAATTTTCAAGAAAAATTAATTGATGGATCTGCAATAACCACATGCCGTCTGACTGTCCCATCAGTTACACTCTGTGATCTGACAAAAGTTAAGGTCTGAGTCCAACTGGAAAGTGGGTCCTCGACATGAGGTTGACGGATCTCCCAGGACGAAATGGATGATGAATTAGTCCAAAAGGAAAGTTTGCCAGACGTTGCAAAATGTCACGTGATTTCAAACTGAAGTTAAAGTAACACTTCTACATTTTACTCGTCTCTATTTGTAAAAGCATGGTTAGAACTTTAGACACTTTTTAGTGCATTGTCTTGTAGAACTGCCAATCCCAAAGTTTTAGGGGTTTTAAAGTTGAAGATTTTCGAAGTAATGGTCGTGTTGCCTTTATGCTAAACAAAGCGCGGGTTTTTACAAAAGTAAACAAGGGTTGAAGTTCTTTGAACTGTAACTCAACGTATCGTGTAAAGCCTTTTGCCAGCACTAATAGATGCATCATCAACCTGTTAAAACGAGGTACACGTATTTGGCGGAACCCCTGGGCTGTATCACGCATTTCATTTGAATTTTAATTACATAGGGACAAACCAAAATACGTTTTAATCGAGGGTTTAATTCTCTGTCGCTTTTAAACAAAAGCCAGAAAGCTATTTGAACAACAAGCAAGGTAGGGGACAATGTGACAAAACTTCAACTTGTATGGCACAAGTTTCCATAATTACAAAATCCCAACTTAATTTCTATTTAATTGCGAATTGCCAATGTCTCCTTTGGTGCACTCTAGAGCTGCTATTTTATTCATCCTTCCATTGTACATTGTGCATTCTCGGAAATTAAGAGTCATGCGATTTATTTATCAACGGTTAATGTTGGTAGGAAATTTGACGAATAGTCTTGTCAACTTTCTTCTCTGTTTGTGCGTGCATTGCTCTAACCAGCTTCCTAACATAATAGGTTTCCGCAAGTAACAGAAGTTGCGTGTTATTCAAATAATGCTCACACGCTATGCACTTTCTCTCCTTACATTTCTTTACCTATGGAAAGTTTCGACAGAATTTCGATTTCCATTTACTGGAAAAATATAGCCAAGCCAAATGTGGTTTCATTGGATTTTCAACTCATTAATTTTAAATTCGAAACTCCTGGTAATGGTAGTGTTCTTATATTATCAAAGGATCTTGATTATGGTATGGAACTTGTGTTGGTAGAATTAAGAATTAATTCATTATAATAATACATTTGCCAATAATCCATTTCCAATATCGATGTAACGAAATGTATCGGAAATTATAAATACTGCTGAGCCATATGATTAACCAAACGAGGTTCCCAATTATTATCCAGTTCGCAAACTTCTGTAATCCATTTATTTATCATTCAAATGTATCCAATTCTAAATCTAAGGTTATTACATCATAATTATTTTCTATTTATGCCAT